>JAWPHD010005618.1:0-159890 GCA_037043455.1 Cyrtodaria siliqua | reverse complement strand
GAACAGTCTCAATCAAACCGGGACTGCTTGATTTTTATATTTCTAGTGTTCGGCATTTCTAGTGTTCGGCGATTTCCAAATTTCTCCTTTTATACTCATTCTATCAAGTCACTGAGTACATGCTTTATGACTTTCTAGTCATTTGTTGTTTTATATTCTTACATACACGATACTCTTTGTGTTATACTAATATTGATTATGTATGCTGTCTAGTTTGTTAGAGGATATAGCTTGGTGTGCATTTCTGTACTTACGCTGTTCTGTTTTCTGTTATGGCAACAGGGTAAGCGTGAGGTTTGGTGCTCCATAAACCTGGTTACCCCAAATCCCACCACGCCATCGGCCTTATTGCCACTGACAGGTCCAAGGTATGTGGCGTATCAACATTAGCCAAGGGAGGAACATTAGCCAAGGGAGGTTTGACAACAGGGCAACAGTGAGCTTTGGTGCTCCATAAACCTCCCACCACGCCATCGGCCTTTTTGCTGACCGATCCAACGTGTGCTTTATAGGCAGGGTCTATATCTCATTTATGTTTAAGGATGAATAGCGCATAATCCATAAATTGCTGATTATTTTCAAATTGTAATCAACCAAAATGACTTCATGTAATGTGGCATGTAATGTGGCATGTAATGTTAATTGACTATTTGTATTAGGTTTAATCATATTGTTGACAATCGACTGATCGGGAAACGATGTAGTCATATTTCTGAGGTGAATCAGAGTTTGCATATATTTCGGCGATAAGTCAGGTTGTCATATATATAGGTAACGCAAACGTAGATATAAAATCGAAATATAGCATTCAAAGATCCCAGTCAACCAATAGTACGCATGGAAACAAACAACAAGTACAAGGATAAATAAAAGACAAGGTAAATGACATCACAAACATAATAAGGTTGACAATAGGACTATGGCTTTGGAACGGTCAGGGGCTACTATTAATACAATTAGGCGTAGTCTCTATCACATATTCGCATGTTCTGAGCGAACGGCGTGACGCAGGTTTCCATCTTCTGGTTATGCTTACCGTAAATTGAAAACCGTTTGTTGACGTTAAAAGCCTGGATGAGAGGCGCTTGTTCCGTTCCGTCAGTAGACATGTTGACCAACATGTTGTTGAAGAAATTGTGCAGCTTAAATAAAGTAAAGAATGTTTAATAAATTAAAAAGATGACACTGGTGTTAAGGTATGGGTACACCTGGTTATTGTAATTGTTTCTATTGAATGTTTTAAAACAGCGCTTCATCTATATTTTAATTGCTAGATTGTGTCATTTTCAAAATGAGGCAAATCATTGCTGTATGCTTTTAGGTTTGTGAGGCAATACGGAAATCATAATACAGAAGAAACAAACATATTTCTACATTTTAAAATTTGAAAGAAACGATTGACAGGAAATTGCACTATAAAAACTGTTTCTGCTTTACAATTTGCTTCCGTTGTAGTTGATTGCTAAAACTCAACACAACGTTGACGAATACAGCAATGTGCGCGTACTGCTTGATCTATAAATTTATTATTGGTTGAAATAAAATATTTAATTGTGTATTCTGCCCTTCGTTTTTGTCTTAAATGTTATTAATTTATTTGAAGCTAAAAGATGAATGTACAATCTAAATACATGCAACATGGAATAGTTTTAGATTTTTAAGATATAAGGTTGTTCGGTCCGTTTAAGATACCTTCAACTGATCCTGCTCGCCTGCGTACTCGATCGATTGGAATATGTTCCATGTGCACCGTCGTCTCACCTCCAATCGAGCTTGATAGCGGCGGTACCAGTTTTGAATTAGAATTGCTGCTCTTATGCCTGAAACAGAATTGACTAAAAATAGATAGAACA
This sequence comes from Cyrtodaria siliqua, assembly GCA_037043455.1. Lineage (NCBI taxonomy): Eukaryota > Metazoa > Mollusca > Bivalvia > Adapedonta > Hiatellidae > Cyrtodaria > Cyrtodaria siliqua. Next base: position 158,037 of record JAWPHD010005618.1, on the reverse strand, counting down.
ATAAATCATAACGAAATACAAGCAATTTCATATGTAGAATAGTTAAAAAAGCATTCCACAGTATGGACATATGATTGCTACCATTTATTATATTATATTATATTTTTTGTGTTGTAAACTTAAAAGGACACACGGCGATCTTGGCGTCTGTTTTACAAATGTTCACACATCAACACGAACCTTAAGTCTACAAACGTATTTTGTGCTTTTCTTAGCACCACGTCCACTCATATTCAATAAGCTGCATCCTTTTCTAAAACTAACGTCGTCCCGCCATTTTTTAGAAAGAAGGTTAGAATCATTTAAATTGCATATTCTAATACACCCGCACTATATAGCCTAGTTTAAAATATCTCGTTACATTCAACGATATATCACTGTAACGTTTGCAACGTTAGGAGAATAAGCAAGGCAATGCGAAATATATCATTGTAACGTTTGCAATGTTAGGAGAGAAAGCAAAGCAATGCGAAAGATTTCAGATGTGTGCGTTATTTTCACATTTTAGGGGTATTAGAATAGAAATAGAACATCGTTTGCAGTGAATTATCTTGTAATATATCTCGGTTTGTCGCTCAATTGTAAACAATAATTTCACTCGCCCTTCGGGCTCGTGAAATTGAACTCGCACTTCGGGCTCGTGAAATTGAACTCCAAACCGTGATATATTACACGATAATTCACCGTAAATGATGTTCTATTTCTTAAATAATGTGTGTGATTTTAAAAAAACAACACCATTTATCTTATTCATTAAAATTGATAAGTGTTAATAATATGCCAAGCATTGTTTAAAAATAAGATTTAATCATTGAACTTGGTTACATTTGCATCTCTTTGCGGAAATCCGTTATAATATTGACATAGTGAAAACAGACGCATTTGAGGAAACAGTGATGTCTGCTCCTTGCAACTGAAACTGTAACCTTTCTTAATGGTTTGTAAGTAATCTTTCTTAATGGTTTGTAACTATCAACATAGTATACATTTAGGTATTGCGTGATAAACACCTGCCGGATAAAGTGATTAATGACTATTATGCCCTAACCATGTAATATCTTTATCCAACGCTACACCTTTATAAAACCAAACACCATTATTGATGGATACATAAATCAATTTTGACGTGAGAATCATGGCTTTTATGGTAATATGTACCTACCATAGAGCAATGATTACTATGCCTTTAGAAATCAACAGCACCCCGTACCGACCCCAGTACGCAATTTTCGGAGAGGTTTCTGAAGGCATCAAGCAATGCCTGCATAAACAACCACCGTATTTCAATACAACAAACCTTAAATAACACAACTGCATGCAGAAGACTCACCAAAGAGAGGACGGACACGACGATATTGTCAGCGTTCGAAGGCCACTGTTAGAGGACTGCTAATTTCCGAATTTTAATTTTTTACGTTCTCGTGTGACGTCTCGTTCCGTTAACGGAAACTTAACCCCGCCCTACTCACACCGCTTTCCTGTTAACGTTATCGATGGCGGGTTTAAGTTTCCAAATACGAAACAACACCACGCGTGATATTTCAAGTGGTAAACATATGTCTGTTGAAACACCGAGTCCCTAAATCGACGAGATATTCTTCTCTTTTGTGAGTTGTAAGCATGCACGCATGGTTTTTAAGGTTTAGTCTATTGAAATACGGTAGGTGTTCATGCAGGCTTCAAACACCTCTTTTGATGAGGTCGATCCTGATACCTACCTATTTTATAAAGGATCGCATCGTAACTCTATGGTAGGTACAATCCATAAGAGCTACGATTCTCGAAGCTAAACGATTCCCGAAGCTAAAATCAAATAAGCTATGATATACGCTCGGTCAGTAGACATATCCATCAGGGTTTTATTTATTATTCAAGTGTAGCTTTGAATAAATGTGTTCACAAGCCTGTAATGTTCTTCGTAAAAAACACAGACACTATGCAAATCACGTAGATCACACATTTTAGGATATGCTAAATGTAAATATATAGTCGCGTTTGATGTTTGTCTATGATCTTTCTTGTCGTGCCCTTAATGGTTTATTCTCTTGTTGCTCTGGCTTCTGCCAAGTCATGGAGTACCTTCATTGTGGCTTTCTAGGCTATTGTTTTTTTTGTATTATATTTACCCGAGCATATTTGTGTTTTACTTATATTGCCTATGGATGTTGCATTGTTGGTTAGAGATTAGATCATGTCGGGGATTTCTTTATTTACACTGTCCCGTTTTAATGGGATGACAGTAGGGTAAGTGTGAGGTTTGGTGCACCCTAGAACCGGTTTAAACCCCCCAGTGGTCTACTTTGCCACTGACCGTTCCAAGGCGGTAGCCCTATTGTCAACCCTTTTGTGTTTGTGATCATTGAATGCTACTTTCCTTGTCCGATCTTTTTATATTTCTCCGTAACATTTGTATTTAAGCAGATCTATATTGTGGTGGGTAATCCTATCACTATTATTAGAAAATAAAACAAAGTAATTCGTAATTTACATATTCTTCTAAACTTTCACACATGGTGTAATTAAATGCAGATACTTTGAGCAATTTCGAGGAAGCATTACCAATAATGGTATTCTTGAATTATTATAAGTAATTATAATAAAACAAAATTCGACATTTTATAAGTTAAGTAAAAAATGTGAAGAAAAGAGAAAATTGACAATTACAAAAATTAAACAAAAGTTATCTATTGTAAAAGGCGCTTATTTCAGCCAAAGTTATTTTGGACTTTTCAATCACAATTCAACTATAATCTAAATAAATTAGATATCACTGAAACAAACATTTTAGTGGTAAATACAAAAAACCTGTTTTCAGAATTGATTGAGAAATAAAAATTTCACGTATGATATTGTTTTTGAATGGTAATTTTCAATTCAAAATTCTGCTGCAATTTAATAAAAAAAAATCTTCATATTATTTCTTAATCCAAAAATGGTTTTAATGTGTTGACCCATCTTAAATTAAGACATCCGGAAAGTTGTATAACAAACAATTAAGGGTAACTGAAGTTATATGAAACTTCTTAAATTTTTGCTCTTCCAGCAACAAGGAGTTTACATGGGAAAAGCCCCATCAAAACTATTTTGGCTATTAAATATTTATTTCTCAACCGATGTTCTAACAGAGTACTGAAATACCAAATTGTCGGAACCAATCAGATTTTATTCCGTAGTAGTTTCGTATAATATTTTTTAAAATATCTTAACATTGTATGGATTAAAAAAAGCCTTATATATATTCGGTTCAGTCGACAATCTGATTGGTTCCGATAATTTGGCATGTGAGCGATCTCTAAGTTTTTTTTTATTTATCACTAAACATTCCTGTTCCAATGACATATACTCTATGTACGTATCATTAAAAGAAAACCTTTATTTATGTCACGCTGATGCTGGAAGCCTTTATTTATATCACGCTGATGCTGGAAACCTTTATTTATGTCACGATGATGCTGGAAATATTTATTTATGTCACAGTGGTGTGCTCATGTTAAAGGGACGCATGGCAATCTTGATTATTTTCAAAACTCAAGGCGTCCAGTGGGTTTTTCTACATAAGTTTTATTTGTTCAATCATTAATATTAATTATAAGAATAGTATAAAGCAAATTGTCTTTGCATACAAGTAGCTGTTGATTACATTTCACCAATAATATATTCAAACCTATGGTAAAGTAACGAAGAAAATATGCAAACTTCAAATTGTATTTAAATATATGCAAGCAGATTTAAAGTCAAAATGAGGCTAGTTTTAATGCTTAATGAATACTTCAAGATTTCCATGTGTTCCTTTATTGCTGAAAACCTTAGGCTGAAACAAGGCCCCGAACAATAGTAAGTAAATTTCATAACATTCAATGATGAATACAAAAATACAAAAAAGTATTACTGTTAGTTCCGCTTCCAGTGGCAGATCTTTTTGATGGTGAACATCCCATCACGCCAGTTGTTGGATCATCTTGGGAGTTCTCTTGACCGCAATAATTAACCCATGTCAGCTACTGACGAAAAATCTTTTTTCTTTTCTGTTTTAAAAATGATCACGACAAGTAAGTTCCGCCTACACTAAGTACGATAATTTAACACATGTAGTATCGATATTATCCACACTTGTATCGGCTAGATACCTAAAAAAGTAACGATGCGAGCTCCTTTCTATTTTCGTATAGTATCAGCACTCGTAAATAGTGTGCGTCTTCGTTTTTCATCCAAAAGCATCGTATCTCAAACTGGTTTATTACACAAATAGCGCGGTCGTGTAGCGTGCGTCATTTCCTACGCATAGTTAGCTCTCCTTCCTTATGTTTATGCTAGTAAACATAAAACTCTTAGCTGAAATGATTGGCTCGCCTTTTTTATTGGGAAATCTTCAGCACATCATTATGGAGTTATCCTCTCGCTTCCTTTTACTTTCTACACAATTCCAGTTAACACGTCTTACAGCTACTACATTATGCAAATACAATCGCAAGACACTTCTTGCTCGTGTATTGGCATGGCACACCCATTTACACATACACTGAACGGTTCAAGATGTGTAAAGGTTCCACACACATGGTTTTAACACGATTAATATGGTTCCTTCCTCTTTGTCTTTTGGTGAACAATTCGACAACAACACGGTGAACATACTTTTCCAAATTCTGAAAAAAACAAGAGATAATTAAATTGACACATATAGCTGGTATTGCAAGCTTTGAACGCTTTTTCTTTGGCAACATTTTTGTTTTGTATTTAAATATTTGACATGTAATTAGACGAAAGAAACTGAGAATAAGTTATGTCACTTTATGTTTGATATGTAATTACGTTGCAATAAAACTTATAAAAGAGAACTATCAAGCAAGTCTTAGAGGGATGATTTTGTGTCTCTTTAGATTAACAATCGATTGCTTTTGTATGAACGGATTCAAACACAAAATGTTTCTTAGCTCAGTTTTCAGTCTGATGTACATGCAATATACATGTAATGGGATTTGTCGATTATTGACATAAATCCTTTTATTGTAGTGCGGTTCATAATTTACATGGTGGCCCTCCTATTTTTTGTTAGTTTTACGATTTAGTAATTTGTACCCTACACCGTATATCCTGGCATTCTCAATGGCGTCGAGTAGGCAGATGGTTGCATATTAATTTAATACGGGATTTTAAAATCAAAATAATAGCATGTATCTCAGTCTTTTAAAAAAAAATACCCACCCGCCCATACCCCCATTTTAATGACTATGTATTTTGCTCAATCTGCTTTGCTTGTTTGTTTATCTATATTCAGGTATATTATCCTAGAAATGGTGATCTTGGGCTTATGCGGACGGGTTGATGTCTTTAAGAATCGCGTCGTGGCTTCAGCGCTGTCTATTCAGCAGTGTTGGCAGTATGTCGCAGTCACAGCAGTGTGTAGTGATTATTTTACGAGAACATTTGAAGGAAAGCAACCAATTTAAAATATCTGGCTTGGTGAACATATGAACCCAGGATTCACTGAGTACAGTTTTCATTCACTTCAAAACTTGGTCTGAGCTATGACCATTTTTCAAAATTGTTTATAAGTATCGTGACTGCACATATGATATGCACATTAGGTTTCTTGTTATATTATGCTGAAGCCATGGCCAGTTTATTCCAATAAATTTGAACTATTTTTATTATTTGGTTTTCTTTCACATCCCATCTGCAATAAATGATTTTTTTAGGAATATTGTTATACTTAACACGCTATAATCATTTGTTACCATTAGGGATATCATTTTTAACTTGACTACTCATTAACCTACTCTTAGAGACATCGTGTTGCATTTATTAGTTCTGCATACGAAGACACATCGTTTGCAAATTAACCTGATATATTGGATTTTAACATTTCTTTTAACGCGCCGTTTCAAACATTTCATTATGTCGTTAATTTTCAAGGATCGTTTTCCACTATAATCAAGTCAAGAAATTGTATTTCATAATTTAGGCCACCGGCCCATCATAAGAAGCAAGTTGAACAGCATAATAACATTATTCTACATTACATGTATGAAGATATATGAATACAACATGTTTATAATAATTTCAGATTACAAATATAGAATGTATAAACAAATTAAGTAGAAACTTTACGTTTTGTCTATATCTAATATCAAATATCTACTTAACATTATTCATGTAAACTCTATATTTATCTAATTCAAGAAATTGTTACCGATAATCAGTTTACGTTTTTCGTTTGATCTATATATACATTTTGCAATGGATACTATATCTTTAATATTTGTACATGACATAAGTTGATAAAACATATTCAAAGATCTGTCAACCAGCCAATGTGCTCTGAAAAATAGAATTCGATATTCCTCATATTCTCTACACTCCATTATAAAGTGAAATTCGTCTTCAATTAAGGAATGAAATGCGCTCTTTTGATTTTCATTGGGGTATGAAAAATATTTGGGTGGTTTAAAGTGTGTACTTTAAAGTGTGTACTTTAAACCATCAAATATTTACCTTTAAAATGTCCTTGATTTCTTCTCTATATACGTCAGATTTACTATTTATTTCGAAAAAATAGTTTATTATACGGGGATTTTTATGGAGTAAAATGTAACAGCCGTTACGATCGGCAACATTTTAGACACACCCCTCATGCGCAATATTCTATTAAGTTAAGCTCCGCCCATCATCCAATGAAAACCGTTAAAGGGCATATCATGAGGTATTCCGAAGGTAATGGTATTCATTGGAAAATTAAATGCAGCGTGTCAAATAAGATTCATCGTAGCGAATGCAATAGAGATGTAAATATTTACTGATATATTTCTAGCATAACATATAGGACACAACCTCGTATTTCTTTCTACATTTAAGTGTCTACCCTTTTCAATAGCTAAATTATGACAAGAACATCGAAATCTAGATAGAAAACTTCTTAGTATATATGACATTTCCATAGAGAGATATTGTTCAATATTAAGCAATGATTTATAGTGTTTGTAATAATAAACTTTACTTGATACATCAACCTTTCCATACCATATTTGCATATACAAATATTTTACTCTTAGCTTAAACATAGTCAAAAACAAATTTGGATTGCCGATTTCATGTGAAAGCCACGCATACCCAAAACCAAATTTGTACAATAAACTTCTAATTTCGCTGGCCCACGTGTGCCTACCTGCCTTGTCCATGTAATAACATTGTTTTGGGTACCTATGATTTTCCAAGGAGATAAGCTTAAGCCCGTACTGAATACATCTTGGAATATAAGTTGTACATAATGGAGTTCTACCGCACTCTCTCAAAGCAAAAAAGGTCAGCTACTTGCAATGGTAAGTTACAATGAACTTTACAAAATTTTATATGAACTGATCCATATATAATAATTGGTTTGACCATACTGTCAAATAATTTAAATATATCATTGGATTGAAATCTTCCAAATTTACGTTGATATTGAAAAATACATGCCATTGCTTTAGTTGCTTGTTTTGCTAAGTTTTCTTGTGTTTTTGACCATGAAAGTTTTGGAGTAATATAAATACCAAGATATTTATAAAATGAAACACATTCAAGTTGTTTACCACTGTAAAACCAACGCTCATTTGGTTTAATAATACCATCTCTTCGAAAAACAATTACTTTGGTTTTCTTTAAGTTAATTTTCATGCTAGCAGATTTGCAAAATTTCTCAATAGCATTAATTTGACGTTGAAGTTTGATGACTGTGTCAGCAAAACTTGACACGTCATCAGCATACATTAGCGCTAAAATATCTTCAATTTCATCTGAAACAAATACACCTTGTCCACATTCTGAACGTAAAATGGATATCAAATCATTAATAAATAATGAAAATCTAATCGGACTTGCAACACACCCCTGTCTTGTACCGACCGTACAATTGAAAAAGTATGTTAAGCCGTTGTCGACCTTGACACATGATTTCAATTTTGAATACATATTTCAAGAACAGTTTTAAATTTTCCATCAATAGTCTTTCGACGAAATGCATTCCAAAACTTTTAATGTTGTACACTGTCAAATGCAGTCGTAAAGTCAACGAATATACAATAGAAACGTCCTTTTTTTTTTTTGATAAATATTTTTGCACCATTGCTTATAATGTAATCACATTATCTACAGTCGAATATTTCTTTCGAAATCCAGATTGAGATTCATCTATAACATCATTTTGATCACACCACCACTTTATTAACCTTGTACTTAAAATACTCATAAATATTTTACATATATAGGTATTAAATTCAGGGTACTTTCCAAAAATATGGTTTTCAGGTTATGTGATCCAACTTCATAAAAAAGGTAGTGTAAATAATGTCGAGAATTATCGAGGCATTACACTATTAAGTGCGTTAGGAAAACTGTTTACCCCAAATACTTAACAACAGGTTAAATAGTTGGGCAGAAAAGTATAATGTTTATGTTGAGGCCCAGGCAGGGTTTAGAAAAGGTATGTCCACAACTGATAATGTTTTTGTGTTGCATGCATTAATTAACAAGGTTTTAAGCTCGAGTGAAACATTGTTTTGTGCTTTCGTAGACTTTAAGAAAGCGTTTGATTATGTTGTACGAGATAATCTTTGGTTAAAGCATATAAAACTTGGTACACGTGGTAAAATATTAAATATTATAAAATCCATGTATAATGATATCAAATCACAAATTAAACTAAATAATACGATTGGCAATGAATTTACATGTATATTAGGCGTTCGTCAAGGTGAATGTTTATCTCCTTTTTTATTTTCAATGTTATTAAATGATATTGAAGCAGTATTTATTGTAAAAGGTTTAGATGGTATTGATATTTCCTTTTTGAAACTATTTTTGCTACTTTATGCCGATGATAATGTAATTTTCTCCGAAGATGCTGCAGATTTGCAGAAAGGACTTGATTTGTTATATGAATACTGTCAAAAATGGAAATTAGTTGTAAATACTGCCAAAACTAAAGTAATGTTTTTTTAGAAAAGGCGGCATTCTTTCAAGAAATACACAATTTATTTTCAATGGTGAAATACTTGAAATCGTTAGTAGTTTTACGTATTTAGGTATTGTGTTTACTACAGGTGGTTCATTTTCTGAAACACAGGCTTTGTTATCTGATCTGGTCAAGCGTTAAAAGCCATTTTTAAGCTTGAAAAATGTTTATACAAATTCATTGACTTATCGCCAAGACATGTATTAGACCTATTTGATAAACTTATATATCCTAGTCTGTCCTATGGCTGTGAAGTATGGGGATTTGCCCAAGCCAACAGTATTAAACGTGTTCACACACAGTTTTGTAAAAAGTTGATGGGTGTTAAGAAATCGAAACAAAACGATTTTATATATGTTGAGCTAGGTAGAAGTACATTAAAAAGTAGACGTTTGTTCTCAATTATTAAATATTGGTTTAAAATTTTACAATCAGAGGATGTGAAATATATACGATTAATGTATGAAGATATGTTAAGTGATATTGGTGTAAATGCAGGCACACACAACTGGGCCAGCAAAGTCAGGGATGTTTTAAGTAATTATGGATTCTACCATGTTTGGTTTCATCAAAGCGTAGGTAACGTCAGTGCATTCTTAACAACGTTTGAAAGATGTTTTTATACAAGAATGGAATGCAAGATTAATTGATTCACCCAGAGCGTTGTTTTACCGAAATATTTCTAATCTTGAGCTACAACCTTACTTAAATATTGTTTTGAGTAAATGCACACGTCAATCCTTTCAAAACTTCGTGTATCGTCGCATAGATTAGAAGTGGAAATGGGCAGATGGTCCAGAAATATGGTTCATATAGATGAGAGACGATGCAGACATTGTGACATGCTCGAAGACGAGTACCATTTTGTTTTATTGTCCATTGTATAATGATTTACGTAAGCATTTAAATTACGTAATGCAATATTATATAATAATTAAACTATTTTTTCCTTCTCCCAAGTAAATCTATTTTTCTTTTGTTTCTTCTTCTTAATTATGGATATGCACAAACACTGAATCAGTCTCTTTGTATGGTGATGTTTGCTAAGATAAACTAATTTACTGTATGTATATTCTCCAAGGAATATTATTTAATAGTGTTCCAAATAATATGTTTTAATAGGCACAATTCCTCATTAAGTTTCAATGAGTCATTCCACTTAATTTTATTCCAGTGCCCAAATTCAATATTACCTCTTTCAAGCTTTCTACTTGAAGGCAACCAAAGATAGGGAAATGATCTGAAAAATCTTGTTTACCGACTACAAAATCTGTAAATATTGAAAATAAATTAGATGAAGCAATACAATAATCTACTACACTGGCGCCGTCATTAGCTATACAAGTAAAATTACCCTCTTTATCCCCATTTAGTCGACCATTCATTACATGTATACCAAATGTACAACATAGTTCAATCAATGATATACCAAACGTAATATGTACTTCATAGTCTTTTGTATTGCTATGTATATAAAAGGTATCTTCAGGATATGGAACATTATCACTAAATATAAAGTTCAGGTTATCATCAGGAATGAAATATAAAAATGTCCCAATTTTTGAGTTGAGATCTCCAACTAACAGGATATCTGCAGAAGGATATTTCGTAATAATTTCGCACACTTTTGCCTTCAATATTTCAATACCATTTCTTTAGCCATCATTATATATAGGAGAGTACTGTGGTGCAATATAGGCGCTTATCATAATAATATCACGACAGTTTACGTATTTATAACCGTCTAGTATCAACACTAAATATTCATTAAATTCGCTAAATATACGTTTTATATTACATCATAAACTAAAACGTCTCTCACAAAAACTGTCACACCACCCGAACCACGTCTATTATGTATATTTGTATTTCTAATGTAACTAAAATCTCCTTCAATCAAATTTTCAAAATCATTTACATGTTTACCACATGTTTCACACACATATATTATATCAAATTGTTTGCAGAAATTGAGAATACAACAATCATTTTGGTACTTGGACAATCCCTGAACATTGAGAGAACATATTTTAAGATTATCAACCGTCTCAATGGTAACATTTTCATTGTCAATATTATCATAGTTAGTTTGACCAACAGTGTTATTAACTGCATTTATTTGAATGTCATTATTCTCATAATATAATTGTAAGAACCGTGTTATCTACACTAAAAGAAAAAAGAAAACGAAACTTGGAAATGTTCGCTATATATTGTATGTATAATATGCTGTTGTTAATCGATTGGTAAATGGCTACATTAGACATTTCTTTCGAACAACATACATAACACACCAAAATAATGTCATCCCTTCAACGTTTCATTATTGATAGAATACACGTTTGGCTCAAGCTGATGAGCAAAGTGTGCAATCTCTTTACATGAAATACAATACAGAAACTGCTAAATTTTTCAAAGTGGAACTTTAACATTTATGAATTTAGTGTTGCAAGGTGCACTGTGATTAAAAGGTCTACAACAGCTCCGTTTTGTCCCTTCTCTGACTAGCTGCATCTGTTTTTATTTTCACAAACATCTTGGGATTCTCTGGAATATTACGTAGAATTAAGTATGCATTATAATAATTATATAGCGGAACTTCACGAGTTACTTTTCCAGTATATTATTTATAAATGGCATTATGTAGGCACGTTTTAAAGACAACTTTCCTATAACTGCAGACGTTTCATCAAGCCGACACTATTTAAGCACACCTTTTCTTTAAAATTCAATTATTTTGTATAAATATATCGTATGAGTTCAACAATCGTTTTGATTTATTTTGTATTAATTCGTAAACATTTGGCAGATTTTGATGATGATGATGATGATGATGATAATGAGTAAACACGCAAATTCTTCCACAGGAATAATGTCACTGACTTTAAACAAAGCATTAATATACAGTAAATCCGTGTCGTGAGTGAAGTATGAACATTATTACGTGGAATGTCATTCCCGATTTTTAAAATAAAATGATTAAATGGTGTTTTACGGCACGTCGACACATAAATAGGTCATATTGTGCGCAAAAATTGATAAAAAATGAAGAAATGAAGTATTAATTAAAAATTAATGTAAATATATAAAGATAAAACTATTAAAAATAAGGGATGATAAGGTGTAATATAAACTATGTATGTAAATCAACAAATGCCCGTCAACGGGTATATAAACAAGTAAATATATATAAGAACACATTATAATGAATTATATAGTCTGATCTCTTTTAGGAAATCTAAAACAAGACTAAAATCTATAGGATCAAATAACTCTTTCATGGTATTAACATTGTAGTACCTTTGACGCATAGGATCAAAGTCTGCACATTCCAATAAGATGTGTTTGACCGTTAACGGTGCAAAGCAGGGTATTCATTCTGGTAATTGCTCAGCTTGTAATAAATATGAATGAGTATTGGTATGAAAGCACTAATTATTTTCCCCATAGACGCCAATGTTATAGTGTCACATATTAATGATTTGCTGCAAATTCAACTCAAGTATGGATAATGCAGCAGTGTAATGTTCATATAGAAAACTATTTTTCCACTTGAAAAATCACCAGAAAACGAGGGTCACAAGACATGTAAGAAAGTTCTTGTTTGTTTACTAAACAGGTCAAGGATACAGCTGTTTTTATTGATCGACTGTTTTCATTGCTCACAAAGTGTAAGCATAGAGTCGAAATTTCGAAAATGTTCATCAGTGAACCAGTTAAACCTATTAATATGCTTCTTATACATATAACCACAAAATCGAATAGAAATGGGCAGTTTTCCCCTACTTATAATGCCCATTTCCATCGAAAAAGGAGAGATTACTTTGTATTATAGGAACTACATTCGACTACACCTCGGAGGTTTATATGTAATTGGTGGTGGTAAACCTATAACGTGTATGCCCTATCCTGCACCGGGCTAGGAGAACTTCTTCTCGACGAATGGATCTACTAGAAGAACGCCATTCTCCTATTAACGGTTTAATTCAATGGAGTTTATTGTTAACTGACAAATACCAAGCGGCTTACCAAGAGTTACGAATAAATGTGTTAATACAACTTTTAAAATCAGTATAAGGTAATTTGGTATTAGATATAGGTAAACCTAATGCTGCCTTAGCAGCACTATCAGCACTTTCATTACCACGTGTTCCTACATGGCTTGGAAGCCAGCAGAAAATAATAATATTATCATTTATAAGCTAAAAGTTGAAGCACAGCTGGGTTATCATGTTTCATATTACCGAGTGCTTGAAGAGATGAAAGGGAATCAGAAAAGATTATAAAATGGTCATCATCAGATTCCTGAATATAATTTAAAACGTGGAGTCACAAGACATGTAAGAAAGTTCTTGTTTGTTTACTAAACAGGTCAAGGATACAGCTGTTTTTATTGATCGACTGTTTTCATTGCTCACAAAGTGTAAGCATAGAGTCGAAATTTCGAAAATGTTCATCAGTGAACCAGTAAAACCTATTAATATGCTTCTTATACATATAACCACAAAATCGAATAGAAATGGGCAGTTTTCCCCTACTTATAATGCCCATTTCCATCGAAAAAGGAGGGATTACTTTTTATTATAGGAACTACATTCGACTACACCTCGGAGGTTTATATGTAATTGGTGGTGGTAAACCTATAACGTGTATGCCCTATCCTGCACCGGGCTAGGAGAACTTCTTCTCGACGAATGGATCTACTAGAAGAACGCCATTCTCCTATTAACGGTTTAATTCAATGGAGTTTATTGTTAACTGGCAAATCCCAAGCGGCTTACCAAGAGTTACGAATAAATGTGTTAATACAACTTTTAAAATCAGTATAAGGTAATTTGGTATTAGATATAGGTAAACCTAATGCTGCCTTAGCAGCACTATCAGCTCTTTCATTACCACGTATTCCTACATGGCTTGGAAGCCAGCAGAAAATAATAATATTATCATTTATAAGCTAAAAGTTGAAGCACAACTGGGTTATCATGTTTCATATTACCCAGTGCTTGAAGAGATGAAAGGGAATCAGAAAAGATTACAAAATGGTCATCATCAGATTCCTGAATATAATTTAAGGCAAGTTCAGTTGCCTTAAGTTCAGCTGAAAAGATAGAGGCCTTGTCAGGCAGGCGGCTCTTTATGCTGTGTTTGTGAATAACAGCTGCTGCAGCTGTCTTATCTCCATCTTTAGAACCATCTGTGTATATATGTTGAAAGTTACTGTATTTCGATTTAATTTCATTAAATTTGCTTTGAAAGACAGTAGGGTCTGTACTGGATTTGTTACTATTACAAAGATCGAAAATAATTGTAGGTGTTTCCAAAGTCCACGGTGGAATATGTGGTACTTTGTACTTGGCAATCACATTTAGGTCGATTTCAGTGTCTCTTAATTTTGGTTTAATACGAAGACCCAATAATCGAATGGCCTTCGGTTTTCGATCAAAAAGAGGTTCATGACTTGGATTAAAAACATTATCGAAAGTTGGGTTTGAAGGGTTCTTATTTAAAAAATAAATAAATAATAAAACACACAAAAAAACAGTCACACTCACCTTTGTTAACAATTTTTGACCATTGACACTAGCTCGGAAGTTACGTTGGAACACTACTGCGTATAGATCCGTTTGGATCTAGTCACGGAGCTAGTCCCAATGATTACCAGCCATGGTACAGTTATTCGGTAAACAACTATTCCAATTTATTGATAGTTCAAGTTATACTAGAAACACACTGGTAATACTGAACTCATCACTTAATGTTTTAACTGTATTTCAAACACATGTCCTGAACTGTTCTAATACATTGCTTTATAATATTATTATACTTAACACATCTTATGAAATTACCGTTATAAATATCCAGGCTCTTCAATTTATGAAAGCCACGTGATTAGTTGGTATATATGTATTACATTTACCGTTGAACTACAACAAATACGCGTGTATTGTATTACCTAGTCCTACATCCTCCAATAATAAACTGACCAACTACTATTCAAATCTACTTGTTTATAATCAATACTAACATGACTAAGTCTTGATAAATGTGAGCATGCTCTGTTTATGTACTATTCAATTATACGATCACAAACGAGCTTAATAGATGAATAACCTCCAGTATTTATCGTCGATATTTTAATCGATGAATATCAATGAACTAAACAATGCCACTGATTCATGCTCGATGTCGTTCTAACTACCGTAGTGCTTTATTTAATAACAGTAATTGTGCTTAAACATGTCAAACGAGTGATCTATTTATGTTTATTGACACGGCAAATTCAATCAAAGCATATGCTTTAAGTGGGGTTTTGTCATTTTAATTTTAAATTTAATTGTTAATGCTATAATGATTGCATTGTTTACATGTATATGAAACATAATATTCATAGTTCAAATATTTAAATAACTTTATTCAGTATTAAACATTCAGTACAGCATTTATAGCCTACATACCATACATATACAATACAGTGAGAACATAAAAAAATTAGAAAAGAAGAAGAAAAAAGGTATACAAAATCTACCTTGAAGTTTACAGAGAAGCGTTATATCTTTTTATGCCGTAAAAACGGAATGAAATTTAAACGGACGTTAAAAACGGTTAAGTAACGGTAATTGACGTCATTTACTTCCGGGGTATCATCCCGCACAAGTTATAACCCGCAAATGCGTAATACGAAAAAGAATTATACAATTTATTGCAGTAATATTCTTTGGAAATTGCCTAAAGTGACACTGTCCATAACTAAAACATATATTGAGCAAATGCAAATAACTATCTGATTTTCATTCATTGAAATGTATACATGGAAACATGAGCATAGACCCAAAATAAGCATGTAGTTATCAAGTCGTTAATCTGAAAAAAAAATGAAGTTTTATTTATTGTTTGTAAACGCCGATGGGACCGCAATATTTACATGTCTGTTGATCACGTCATAACATTTAGCTCTTTCAGTTTTGCTTCAGTATGTTTTGCATCATCATTACGGGGTATTAACTTTCATACCCCATCCAACCCCTTCTCCAAAAAGCGAAAATGGGTTGTGGGGTATGAATTAAAACCTTAATTTCGGCTTAAAAAGTGTGCATATAGTCAAATAAAAACATTTAATAGGTAAAATTAAACCGGATATCGCATTTTATTCAGTCATCGACACTTTCTCACTTACAAGTCGAGCTCCTGGTGGGATTCGAACTAACAACGGTGAGAGGCGAGAAGGTTTACAACGCAACGTCGTTAACACGTCTGTCACGGAGACGCTTCCTATATCATTAGAAATGTAATCAAGAAATACCAATTTGAGTTTTGAAACAATCATGAATCAATGGTGAAGCAATCTGATTATTAAAGAAATCTTATTTATAGTGAAATTGTTTAATTTTATAGCACCAATACACTGAGTGTGTAGTAAACTAGTATACTTTATAGTACTAATGATGTTAGAATGATTTCGTACTGATCATTGACTATCAGAGACGTAACACATACGTGATCTCCCATAATGTAATCAAGAAATACCAATTTGAGTTTTGAAACAATCATGAATCAATGGTGAAGCAATCTGATTATTAAAGAAATCTTATTTATAGTGAAATTGTTTAATTTTATAGCCAATACACTGAATGTGTAGTGAACTAGTATACTTTTATAGTATCAATGATGTTATAATGAGTTCGTGCTGATCATTGAGTATCAGAGACGTTACACATCCTTGATCTACCATACACTTAAAAGGTTGATGCACTATTTTCAAATAACATTTATATAAAAGGGCTGTGGTAAGATGCGATGATCGATGGTAAGATGCCATGGTCATGGACCATATATCGTCGCAACTTACCGTCTCCATCGCATGTTATCATAGACCATCGACCGGCCTAGGTCGATGGCCGATGGTAAGATGCGATGGTAAGATGGCCCTAACAGGACACCGTACTTTTCAAGGGAAGTAACTTTTCTAGCGTATGTATGTACAAGTGGCGCCCTCGCACAACTCGTGGGAAAGCACCGAATTAATTCGCTTTACATCGTATTTATGCTGTTCAGTATCGGCCATTTGTCTTTTTGTCAAATTGATTCTGCGCATCATCGATTAATTGTGAAATGGTATTATATACTCAGTTGCAAAAAAAAAACTGGACACTTTAAACACGTTACTTTACACCCTATCCTCTTTATCAAGCGACAGTCCCTTACTGATTCGACCTATTGAAAAACAAATGACTACATGATATTGGCAATGAAATGATAAAAACTTTGTTACCAAACATGGCTTGTTTATTTAGGAATTTGTAATTTCATTCTAAAAAAACTTTATACAATTAAATCTAAACAAAATTAAGTGTCCACTTTCTTTTGCAACTGAGTATAGATCTGTTAATGCAAACTTAATTCATCTATCAATATATTTAAATCCATTTCATTAAGATCTAATTCAATATCACCGTACTAAATCGATAACGTATTAGTTACTTTTAAATTGGTTTACATTCTCTTGCGTTGATTTATATTGTCGAGTGAACTGTTTAGCTTGCACTGAGTCATTTTAAGTTCGATCAGATGGTTTGAAAAATCGCTCCGGATTATTTCACAAAGCATCGGATTGTTTTAAGTTTGATTAAATGGTTTCAAAAAAGGTAGTCGATCAATTAAAGTTACATTGAATTAAATATAATACCAATGAATTAATTCGTCTTTGACTGGATGATTTATTAAAAACATATTTTTGGCGGTAATGGACTTCCATACACTATAAGACCCTTTTCACCACCTGTTATAGCTTACTTAAAGGTATACACAATACGCGTTATTCCTAAAGAAAGAGCGGATTTACCCTAGTTGTTTCTACACAAGATAAATATTTCAAGATAATATCCTCGATGCTGAAAGGTAAAATGCAATCAAAATGTTTAGGAGATCAATGTGCACGGAATATGTCATCATTTTCTGAGCGATATTGATAGTAATGGTATACTTTCATATTGTCCAGTTTAGTTTGCATTGAGCTAAGTGTGCAATATTATAGGTTATTGAATTTGTATGGCTAAATATTACTTGGAACGAGTTGTTTTGACAAAGGACGACGAGCTTGCAAGTCGTCCTAGGCCAGAACAACGAGTTCCAAGTTATATTTAGCCTTTTTATTGTATACTTTCATATTGTTTTCGATCTATGTTAATTTTATGACTATTACTTTTTATTGTATTGTGTTATTTTTACAGCTTTTGATGGAATTCCTATCTTGCCATTCAGTTTCATTTTGTGAGGATGATTATTTTGCGCGAAAACGGCGTCGACGTCGTATGACGTCATTAAAAACGTCAAGCGATTTTCTAAAGTTTGTTTACCAATCGATAACGTTAAAAACAGTGGGTGATGGACAATTTCAATTATTTTTATCAATTTCTGCCATAAAAGGTTGAGAAAAAAAACACGTATTTTTTTGTTGGTACTATAGGAAGGATTCCTGTTATTTTATTTGAAAGTAGTTCCGTATTTCTATTTTGCGGCTCTTAGCAAGCACGAGAAAAAGTTCCGGTGCAATATCAATGTGTGCAATATCGTAGATTATTGTATACTTTCATATTGTCCCGTTTAGTTTGCATTGAGCTAAGTGTGCAATATTCTACGATATTGCACACATTGATATTGCACCGGAACTTTTTCTCGTGCTTGCTAAAAGCCGCGAAATATTACTTGGAACTCGTTGTTCTGGCCTAGGAAGACTTGCAAGCTCGTGGAGCGCTGTGGTCTAGTGGTAGAGCGTTGGACCCATGATCCAAAAGTCATGTTGCCATATGCGTTGTGTCCCTGAGCAAGACACTTTATCTGCATTGCTTAGTACTGGTTCTACCCAGGAAGACATCGAGAGTGATTCAAATAAGTTCATAGAGCTTTCATTACAATCGATGTAAAATGAATAAGTTTAAACTAAGCTCGTCGTCCTTTGTCAAAACAACTCGTTCCAAGTAATATTTAGCCATACAAATTCAATAGCCTATAATATAGTGGTAATTATAGTAAACAAACGTTTTTCCCTAAGATTGTAAAACGTTCTTCGATTTGAGGTAAGACTGACGAAATGTGAGCTTATAGCGAATCAAAGAAGCATTCTGACAAGCCACTTAATAAATATGGAAGATGAATATTGCACATTTAAAATAGAATTTTCAAAAAAAAGGTCGTTGTATAAAAGGAGTTGTTCTCTGTTTTTGCGCGAAATAATTAAAAACAAAACCTGATGAAACACCATGCTGTAGAATTCATAGGAAAATATCGGAGTTTCTTTCACTGTCCGCCATTTTGATTTATCCCCCCCCCCCACCCCCCTGGGCTTTCGCAATACCGTTTGCCGGTGAATAATACGTGTCTGGTACACCTCAATCTCATTAAAAACAATCCTAATTACGCTTTGATACTCTCCGCCTTGTGGCGCAGAGTTTCGTACAGTGACAAAGGGTCTGATTTTAATCAGATTGGGCACAGCTTCGCTCATTACCAATCAAAAGTGGAGAACTTTTAAGAAATACTGATACCAAGTTAGTTGTTCAGTACAACATATCATTTAGAGTTTTTTGGTTAAGATACTAATGGCAATTTAACCTTTGCTAACAAGTCAAGGTTTCCGTGTGTATCTTTATCTTTTTAACATTTGGCTGTATTTGCCGAAGTTTTGCCAAATTCCGCTGTGGAACTCCTATTCGCATTGAAACTAATAGATACGAGCGTATGCCAGAAGCTGAATGATTCTGTCCGTTTTGTAATAATTCGGTTGAGAATGAATTACATGTGATAATTAAATGTTCCTTGTATGATGATATTCGTGCAACATTATATGATAAAGCTTCTGTGATAGACACACATTTTAGCACAATAACTCACATTGAAAAAATGATATTTCTTTTTCCAAACCAAGAACTGAATCGTTATACTGCCAAAGCCTGTTTTAATAATTTACAGAGAAGAATTGTTTATACTATGATGAGACAGCAATAAAGAAATTACATATACTTGGTAATGTGACCTTAGTGATAAACGGAACGTGCTAACTGACTGTTAATTGAAAAAGGTGAAAAGGGTAACAAGATGAAAGCAACTAGAGGCATTTTTTTATCGATTTTGTGTCATACCTGTCGGCTGTGGAAAACTAAGATAAACTATTCGTATATATTATGACAATCTCAAACATTACAATATGAATGCAGACGTAACGTTTGTTCTTAAAGGACACATTGCAAGCATATGTTCTGTTTTTACACATTTTCACGTCAAAACAAACCCAACGTCTATACAAATGTATACTCCTTTTTGTTCGTTCTAACCACAACAACAACAACAACAGCAGCAGCAGCAGCAGCAGCAACAACAGCAATAATAATAATAATAATAATAATAATAAAATGTGCTTTTATAAAAGTAGCTGCGTTCTTATAGTTTTGAATAATATTGGAGACAAATCATTTATATTACTTAGTGTCTATAACGTGTAAAACGCCCAATGCTTTTTGTTATTTGTTTTACATATAATACAATAAACAGGCAATTTTGTAATCCATATCTAGGCTCATTTTAAATAAGAATTGATTGCTTTAAGAGACACTATCCGTGACTAAAGCATATGTTGAGCATAAGCAAATAAAAGTCTGATTTTTATTCAGTGAAATAGTATACATGGAAAAAGAAATATAAAAAGATCTGACAGGGAAAGTAGCATTCAAGGAGGACAGTCAACCACAAAACACAGAAACAAACACGCAAACAGACAAACAAGAAGACAAAAGTAATACTAAAACATGAGCATAGACCCAAACAAGTCTGTAGTAATAAATTCGTGAATTTAAAGAGTAGATTTTATTTATTGTTTGTAAACATCGCTGGGACCGCAGTATTTAAATTTATGTTTCTCACGTGACATCCATAAGGGCATTAGGTTTTCATAATATTATTTCTTACATAAGATAATGTTAACGTGCAGCTCAATTGGTTACGCGCTCGTCTATTATTACCTACCCGAAAGTGTAATTTTAGTGTGGGATAGAAGTTTAACTGCATAAAACTGTACTTTTATTAAATTTTTTAAACAATACCGTTATCGAAATTCCGTCAAAACATCAGTTTTCTATTTAGCAAATATTCAATAATTGTAGTTGTGTAATGTTTGTCAAGGTAATTAGTGTCCTTTTTTATAAGCTAAATGTTACGGCTAATGTTTGCTGCTAAAACATCTACATGAAAGAACATGCCTCCTGAATAACTGCACCCTTTTACAATTTAAGAACTAAATGGTGTACTTCGAATTTTGGATGATGTGATAACATGGTTTATTTTATCCAGAAACGATGTCTCGTCTGCACTCGCTGGATAAATGGACTATTTTATGGAGCAGTTTATTTCACATAAAAAAACAAAACAACCTTGAGTAAAACTGTACCAAACTTTTCCAATATAAAGCGCACAATTTCTGCCATATAAGTATTCTTTCTAATATTATGTTCACATCAATAGTGTTGAATTATTGTCATGTACTATATGGTTGACATTGCTCGTGCCTAAAATGCGTACATCATTGAAAAATTCACTTGACCATATCTCATCGATTTTGGATTTTTTGGATCAAAGATGGCTGACCGATAGTCCATAAACTTTTGATGCCAACACATTCAGTTCATTCATCAAAGTAAACAACAGTTACAAGGACAAATATAAGGCAATGTTTATGACTTCACAAACATAAAACGGTTGACAATAGAGCTATCGCCCTGGAACGGTCAGTGTCAAAATAGGCCGCTGGGTAGGGGTGGGAGTGTGGGTGATGGGGATGCGTTAAACCAGGTTCAACCTCACGCTTACACATTTGTCATCCCAATTAAATGGGACAGTGTAAATAAAGAAATGCTCGACAGGGTATATCTTCTTGCAAACAAGGCAGCATTAATAGGCGATATATAGAGGATATTTGTTTGTTTTGAGTGAAAATAGGATTTATTTTCAATGAGAAGTGAGAAAACTTATATTATATACTATTTGAGTTTCTCACTTCGAGATGAATATCATTCCTATATTTCCGACAAACCAACACATTGTATTTATTATATACTCACAACCTGGAAATGTATGCAGAAAAAACATAATGCGTCAAAACAATGACGTCAATAACGTCGAAAACGTAAACAACATCAATAGTGACGTCATTTTATATATAATATCTTATATTTAAGAAATAATACATATTGAATAAAACACAGTTAGTAGTTTGGATGCGTAGTAATTAAATCACGAGTACGTTAGAACGAGTGATTTAATTACTCGCATCCGAACGACTAACTGTATTGTATTCACCGGTAAAATACAGGTATGTATTTATTATTTCGATTCTAACACAACAATAACCCCATTGTTTACACTATATATTATCTCGGAGGTCAAGGTAATCAGGCTGCTATGTTTACAGGCTGTTCCATTGGGCGCCCCCGTATGCAAAGTTCTGCGCGGTACGATATGTTTAAATACACTAGTAGTCCAATCGGAACTGCCTCGTCGGTTTCCGTCACTATTACCGAGTACGGAAATTGGCGAAGAGTTCCGATTGACTAGTAGTCATCAATCGAGAACGCTCGGCCAATCCCGTCATTCCTCGGGATCCCGCCTCGTGTGATATCACGGCGCTTCGGTATGTTCAAAATCTTCACATTCTGATGAGCCGGAAGGCAACGGCACATAAAATAGTGCACTGTTGATAAGCGGTTGCTACATAAACAATATGGCCGCTTGCCACACGTGTTGATGTATGATTTGCATTGCATGTTTGTTATTTACAATACAGATGAAGGTTTTATCACTGCTTTCGAAATATACGCGTGGAATTAATGGAACAGCTGTATTTTATCGTAGATTTCTAGACTGCTTTACTGCGCATGTACCGTTTCACTCACCTCATTAGGTGGTCCGAGCATTAACTGTCACGTCGCCAAGAAGGGAAAACGAGGTTGGCTGGGGTTTAAAAAAAACCTTAATTTCGGCTTAAAAAGTTTACATATTGTAGAATTAAACTATTTAATAGGTAATTTTAAACAGGTTATCACTTTTTTTCCAATGAGAACTGTTTTTAAACATATTTGATTGTCGAAATATACGTCATAAAATTCTGCTAATATATTCTCATCGCTTAATGGAATTAAGGCGGGACCACGTAATTTCACTGGAAAGTATATAATATACGTATGATACATAGATGAACATGTATATATGAAAGTAAAACTAATGAAATAGCCATGTAGACTACCAGGTGCATTGAGGACGACACATAACTTTACTTGTAATATGTTTTTAAATAAACGTGTCATAATTTTGTATCTCTGTAGGCGTAGGAACAGGGTTTTTGCCATAATATGCTTTTGTTCCCAATTATTTGGCAAACTTATATGTTGAAATCACAAAATAAAGGAAAGTCATCTTTCAGCATTCACTCCTAATAATTTTAAGATTTCCGTTGCATTCGAACTGAATAAAGACACATACTTGATGTGTTTTTTTATATATAACATGTTTTACTCCATAAACTGGGAGCTCAAAACATAGGCTACCTTTGCGTAGTCCGAGTATTAACTTTCATACCCGATCCAACCCCTTCTCCAAGAAGCGAAAACGGGGTTGGCTGCGGTATGAAACAAAACCTTAATTTCGGCTTAAAAAGATTGCATATTGTAAAATTAAAACATTTAATAGGTAATTTTAAACAGGTTATCGTATTTGTTCAGTAAACATGTTTTATTGTCGAAATATGCTGATAATATAAGGTTTCCCATCGAGATTGTGTTACATACCACGCGTTGATCCATGCATTTTACGCACTTTGCTTGAGCTGAAGCAGGTACGAACGAGTTAATAAGCAGACAAACAACAGCTTTAAGGTTTTGCATATATATTTACCTTTTTAATCCATCCTTATATCTGCTTGAGATACTATGATCTATTATTTTAAAAGATTCGAACAGACTAACTTAACGACATTCGTATATTCCTTTGATCCATCCTTTATACAAACGATGCGGGAGCTAGCACAGGTAAATGCTACCACTTTGTTATGCAGTTAAGTTATTCCAATATGTGTGCTTGTCACCCACGGGTTAATGTTGCCAATAATCTGTGTATACTATTAGCAGCTATTTAATGTAATAATGAAATCACTATACTTTTCATTTGCACATTTACAACCATTTGGTGCTTTGTATTCGGTTTCCATGGTAACACAATCAATAGAAGCTACAATAAACTGTGACTTTGATACCACGGCTATTGGTTATACACTGTCACTAAGCTACTTATGTGTCGCTTAATTAAGGCAGAATCGATTAATTTCGTTGACTTCTTGCTTGAAACAAAATACCAATATTATGCATTCTGCGCTGAATTTAAAGTAATTAAACTGATTTTTAATTAAATGTTCAGTTTTGAGTTCTATCCTGAAAATAAGAATTAACAACTATCGCTTTTCTGACTTAGCCTTAGATAAGTATATAGTAGTAAAGGGACAAACGGCAGTATACAGATTTTTTAACATGATTTATTTCCTATTATTATATAACTTATAAATAGACGCGTTTTCATTGGCTAAAAAGTAATTTTTTAGAAAAAATATCTAGCGATATTGACCTGTTTTTTTGATATTGACCTGTTTTATATAATTGTTTTTTTGATATTGACCTGTTTTATATAATTGTAAATTGAGGGTTATATAATAAAACAGTTATGGACTTTTCAGCTGTTATACATGATGTTGATATGTACCAAAAAATCATTATTGACCTCGGCTATCGCCTCGGTCAATAATGATTTTTTTGGTGCATATCACATCATGTATAACAGCTAAAAAGTCCATAATTGTATAATATTATCAGTTTTATTTTGAAACAGCAAGTGAATATTAAAGAAATTACCCCTCTGCCTACCCATCCAACGGGATCTACTATTAAAATGATTTTCAAACATTTAAATTGTGTACAAAATAGCGTAACATGGTAATATTTTAAAGACGAAAGATTACCGTTTGTGCCTTTAAACATTACTAGCATATGCTACTCAATTAGGGCGGAGAATTGAATTGGGTTTTACGGCGATCCAACTTATGAAAGGTTATATGGCGCCAAACCGGAATGAACATGCCAGGCTCATCCTCCATTACATCAAGATAAAATATGGCGAATGGGCCTAGAACCTTCTAACCTGCAAATCTGCATAGTAGTAGACACTCAATTTACGATGAAGCCACGTTTCAACGTTTGCATACGCCGTATCATGATGAACACTTGAATGAGCATGATAAAAAATGACAAAATGAACATGAATATGGGGATGGGGTAGGCATCCTACCCTCTGCTTCTAGCGGGATTTGTAGTGGTTGCAGTGGTTGTATTCTACCTCGGCAACCACACGGTTCTGTTCTGATGAAGGTATTTTGTTTTTAATAGGATACACATTAAGATGACACCATTTTAATTCGATCTGGTTACTGAACAGGATCGATGGCCGGACACAAAAGGTGTAAGAAAACTATGCCTGAACTCTATCATCAGTACGTGGACCCGCCTTAATTTCATTAAGCGATGGGAAAGCTTATATTTGCAAGATTTTATAACGAATATTTCGACAATAAAACACGTTTAAAAACATTTATTACTGAATAATGCGACTGAATAACCTGTTTAAAATTACCTATTAAATGTTTCAATTTTACAATATGCAAACTTTTTAAGCCGAAATTAAGGTTTTATTTCATACCCCAGTAAACCCCGTATTCGCCTTTTGGAGAAGTAGTTGGATGGGGTATGAAAGTTAATACTTGGACACGTAATGATTATCTCAGATGCAATATCATTTTATTGCCAGTTAATGCCAACAGACGTGACTACCGATTATATTACCGGTTGTGAGAGAAAGAGATAGAGAGTGAGATATTTTTTTGCTAAAAAAAAGGTTAGATAATCTTTTTTTAACCGAATACTGTCTGTCAATTTTCTGTATTTAAATTTAATATTTCCAATTTTTTTTTAAATGGTATGCGAGTTTGTCCTTTGAAATTACTATAATACGTCCTATATGTTCAATATTTGTTATGTATGAGATGAAAGATGTAAAACTAGGAATCGTTTTTGCATACTTATTCTTAAAAATGAAATACTTAAATAATGAACACAGTTTAAAATGGCTTTATACGTTTGATCTTGGAGAATACCAAAGGAGATTGGTTTGAAAGTCAATTCAAGAGGAGCATTTTTCCCTTTTGAAAAAGGTGTATTCTTAAGTACATCTCAGATAGAGAAGTAAACCGGGGTTCATCCCGGAAAAACTACCCCACAAGCAATCTAAAGAACCACATTAATTTATTTTATAGAATAGTGCAAGTTTCCCGTATTCCTATGTAACGTCATCTGTCTCTGGAGCATCTCGAACATATACTGTTAGTTTTAGTAGAAACTTATTTATCTTACATCGATTGTAACGAAATCTCTCTGAACTTATTTTAATCGCTCTTGATGTCTTCTTGGGTAGAACTAGTACTAAGTAAATGCAGATAAAATGTCTTTCCCAGGAACACAACACGTATGGTCATGGCGGGAATCGAACCAACACTTTTTCGATAATGGGTCCAACGTTCTACCACTAGACCACAGCGCTCCACTGTTTAATAAGCAGTGTAATTAATAATTTAATTCAGATTCTCAGTCGAATTCTAATCATACATCTTAATAAACTGATGACCTCAGTGCGTGTGGCAACCATTTGTTTGCGCATAAGCTTAGATTATGGCGGGATGATCTAGATCATGGCGGGGATTTCTTTATTTACACTGTCCTGTTTTAATGGGATGACAGTAGAGTAAGTGTGAGGTTTGGTGCACCCTAAAACCGGTTTAAACCCCCAGTGGCCTACTTTGCCACTGACCGTTCCAAGGCTTTAGCCCTATTGTCAATCCTTTTGTGTTTGCGATGTCGTTTGTATTTATTATTACTTTTGCCTTCTTGTTTGTCTGTTTGCGTGTTTGTTTCTGTGTTTTGAGGTTGACTGTCATCCTAGAATGCTACTTTCCCTGTCCGATCTTTTTTCTTTTTATATTTCTTTAAGTTTACAAATAGCAAGATCACTTGGATCTCCTGGGTTGAATAAAATTTAGTGCTGTTCCCGGGTAAAAATCCCCGGTAAATCGTGACCAATTAAACTGTTGCATTGTTTATTGACACAGACTGCACTTTCATATAGACAGAGTACATGCATGGACTCTTCTAATCCCATTAATTTTCTGGTCTAGATCATCTCCGATGCTTGCTTTTTTAAGGACAAACATCTAGAAGCTTTCTTCTATTCATTTTTAAGAGGCATCCATTTTACCGAAACTCGGGTATTGTTTAATTTGCAGGGTTAGATACTTTCTTACATTCCTGTGTTGAAGAGCGCATACCCTGGTTTTAAACAACTTGGCGTTCTGGAGGAACCCATGAGAATCTATTTGAACCCGAGTTCGTCGTGACTCAACCTGAGGTGCAATACCATACAATTTTAAGAGGTGCAATACCATACAATTTTAAGATGCATCGATCACGTTCATCACCATCGATTCGGATTTAATTTACAATATTCTTGATGTTCATGTCTAATGCAATAATACAGTTAAAAAGGAATTATAGCATGCCATTACAGTGTATGCGTTTAATTAGCTGCTCATTGATTTTGAGATGTCACTTTGCAGATATAAGTGCTTTAAAGTGTAGGCGTTCAAAGATCTGCTCATTGGTTTTGAGATGCCGCTGAGTCCAATAATCGCAACACACTTTTGACAGCCCTGCTACTCTAATTAACCGTGAGTATTCTACGATTTGTTACATTGCATCAATCATTTCTAAAGCTTGCTTATCAACATGAGAACGAAAGCGTAATTCATAATCCTCTTCTGCAAGAGATGTTGTCACATCTCAGTGTGTGGATTGAAACACTCTAGACATTTTACAATGATATACATGGTCTTGATTCTGCAACAAAGGCAGGTATAAACATCAAACGGGTAATATAGCACCCACAGAACACAGTCAACCAAAAATACACGCAATCAAATAAACAACAATTACAAAATCATGTTTCCGCAAAGAAAAAAAACACACACTCTACTGTCAACCGCAATGTGAGACACATATACATCTCACATGAACTCCTAAGTGGTAATTAAATCTAACAGTCTGTGTGCGGTCGACAACTGTATAAGAACTGGAATTAGTTTCATTCATATACATATGAGCCTGTTTTTCATGCTAAACACGTTTTCAAAATGTAGAATCTACTACCAACTGGTCTCAATATCGCATAATTTATTCTGAAACTTAGACTCAAACGTATTGATGAATATCCGTGTAGCCCCAATAAGAGGTTGTTGCCTAGTTAAGTATGCGTTATTGCTTGCAGTTGGTTGGTAACTTAAGGTAACACTCTTGGTTTGAGCATATTATATACGGAAAAGAAAACAAACGGGTATTTCCGCTATGTTTAATATGCTACTGCTAATGGAATGGTACAGGACGACATTAGTCTTGTCCTTTCGGAAAGAAGGTTTAAACAGCACCGAACAAACCAATGGTTACCCCTTTACACTAATGTTTCATCATTGACAGAATGCGCAAGTAGGTGAGCAAACTTAGGCTTAAAACGTTGCAATCTCTTAACATTAAATGCAATACTGAAATGGCTTGCAGATTTGTTTTTGTACTGCTACGAAAGAGATTTTATGTTGAGTTTGTCACCTGCTAGCCAGGGTGAAATTATTGATGCCTTTAATAATACTTCTCGGTATCCTGATGACATACTCACTATTGATAATCCGTTCTTTGCTCATATGGTTACTAACATTTATCAACCAGAGCTCACGTTGAATAAAGCCAACAGTTCGGATACAGTAGCAGTATTTCTCGATCTTCATCTCTCGATTTCAAATGATTGTATTCATACTAAAATCTTTGATAAGAGAGATGATTTCACTTTTAACATCATTAACTATCCACACCTGGATGGAGATGTACCTCTTGCTACCTCATACGGGGTGTATATCTCCCAGCTCATTCGATTTGATAGAGCGTGTACTGATGTTATATACTTCAAGTTATTACAAGTAAACTTCTTCAGCAGGGTTTTCGTTATCACAAACTACGTAGATCTTTCTCTAAATTCTACCGCCGCAACGAGAGCCTGCTGGAAAAGTACAACACCAACCTTAAAACACTTCTGCGACTAGGCATATCACAACCCTCATTTTATGGAGATGTGGTCTATAAACTTCGAAAGTTAAAGTAGTCTGACGGGTTTCCTGACCGCTTGACAATGTTAATCAGGAAGTTCGTCAGAAAAGGATATAACCCTTTGGTTTTACAGCGCACTGCATGTTTAGTGATTGACCCCTCTACAGTCAGTCATTATGCTTCACTTTTAACTTGTGCGATGACTGGATTACCTCTTGGGACTCTATGATTGCACCTACTTAAACGCCAACTAAGGGAGGTGGGTGCATGACCTTTCGTCCCTCGGATTTTCTGGTCGTACCCTAGATTGGTTTTCTCTTTAGCTGCAACTACTATGGTTGTTCAGTACGATTCTGGATACATCCTGTGATGTTTATTATTTTGTATGTGTTTGTTTAGTTAGTTTTTCTGGATGTGGACTTTATTGTTAGAGAATTCCTTTTGATGGGATGTAGTTTTGTTTACACTGTCTTGTCTATTTGGGCGCTGAAGACAGGATAATAGCGAGGATTGTACGCATATAAAATCGATTCAAGCTAACCAGTAGGCCTTATTGCCTACTGACCGTTCCAAGTCGGTAACCCCGTCTTCACCACCCTTTCTGTTGTTTTTTTTGTCTCTTTCATTGTATTATCAAGTCCTTGTTTGCAGTGCAGTGCGATCCTACGATGCCATTGCGTTTGGACGCTGCGGTTTCTATAGGACCCTATATATCATTTTTGACCTTTTCAAGCGAAATTTCAACATTTATGAATTTCGTGTAACAAAGTATACTTTGATTAAAAGGTCTACTACATGACAGAGTTCTCCTTTCTGTAATTAGTTGTAGCCCCTTTTTGTGCAAAACACGTTGAGATTTATCTGCAATAGTACGTGGAATTAGGTGTATATAATAATGTAGTGTAGGAAATTGTTTGATTATGCATTTCTTTTTCCTTGCAGTATAGTTCAAAATGTTACAACATATTAACAACAATACAATAAATCCCGACAAGGATATCCCTTGGAAACAACAAACACAAACAAAAGAGAAAGTAGCAGACTCGGTTTTATTGAGTCCGTTTATGATGGGTAATATAGGGCGCAACACCTCTCACGCACCCTAGCACCGACTTAAGCGGTATGTGCATACATATATAGGTTATCGTTTATATTTTGAACTTCATGAAATGTACTGCAAGCAACGATAAAAGAAACGCAAAATTACGTTTTATAATATACTACTCAAAGTTTGCTAAGCACCCAACCTGTTTCTCCTAATTTTTGAACCCAGAGGAAGAATATTTATTGGTTCGTTTGTTCTAATCAATTTTTGTCAATAAAATATTGAATTTTACATAAATTAATCGTACGTTTTTTATTAACTTTTGAGTTTTATGTTGTTGATAAAACCAGCCACCGTAAAACGTCGAATTGAAGTATTGGTGCTTCGCAAACTTTGATTAGTATATTTAAAATATAAACGATAAGCGGTTTCCAGGGTGAAACTCGGAATATCTTACTAATGCAAAATAAATGCTAAATCTCACATACATTAAGGCGGCTATTTTATACTCATTTATTATTCATTTTTGATTTGAAAGGAGGGATTTTACTGGCTTAAAAAGTATGTCAATCTGTAAAGATAATAGCAGTAGAACGAAAGAAAGAATTTCCTAAAGTGTCCCTTTTCTTGAATACGTTTAAACACATCCCGTCGACTGCAATATTAAAATAATTGGGGGTTAATAATTTAATAATAAGTTACGTTATTTATTGATCCTCCTTCTCTTGTGAGTGCCAGATGCTATTTACCAGCATAACAGTATAAAATACATGACACACTTTATTGAATCTTAAGCGTTAGACATAAATAGAATGTTTACAGGCTGATAAACAAAGCAATTAGCACGTGCACACAACGCACAACAAACTTGATTTATGTGGAACAGAAAAACAATAATAGCTTAATACGGTTTCTCTTGAAGAATATTTGCTACGCAATTCCCGCGGCACTTATTATATTCGAATGATCGAGGGATATTATGAGTTGCTAATGTATCGCTGATTTCAAGAAAGGTGAAAATACACGATATTACATTCACGCATTGATTATATTTCTTTTCCATTTGTGGATCTTTGGAAGCCCATCAATTTTTTTTCCCCAACCTCTTCAGGAGTAAAATAATGAATCTCTGTTTTGGTCAAACATTCCTTATGGTTCTGTTACAGTACAAAATGAGAAAATGATCGGATAGAAACCTCAGTAGCCAAGCGCAATAGCATCATATGCCCGTATTGTACCACCAACTAAATCAAATGCACAAATTAAATAGTAAATGAACAGGACAATATATAGCATAAAGAGTAATGCAAATATTATTGCCAGTGAACGGCCAGTAGGCAATACTATTGGTTAGCTTAAATCTAATAACGTAGATATAAAAGTCGAACAGGAAAACACATAGATGAATAAAAGGCCAAATATGACATTACAAACATAAAAGGGTTGACAATATCGCTACTGCTATGGAACGGTCAGTTGCAAAAAAGGCCGATGGGGATTTTAACCAAGTTTAGGGTGGACCAAACCTCACTCTTACCCTATTGTCAACTGAATAAATGGTTTTTTTATTTTTGATAATAAGTGTGTTAGATAGTGACCTTTTTTTTGTCTTACATCTCTAGTAATTATATATTCCTTTTGACTAATTTTGCCATATTATCTATCTAATTGTTAATTTACGACATTATTGAGAATATTGTCAAGTGCTTGGTTTCGTGTTTTGGGTAGTTGCAAATCGTTTTATTTTTAACCACTTAAAGAGCAGCCTTTTCGCGCTTATTGAAGAATTCTGCTCAGCGGATTTATCTAAAAGCCGATACAAAAGTCGACCAGGAAATGTAGCATCCAAGGACCACAGTCACCAGGAAATGTAGCATTCAAGGACCACAGCCAACAGGAAATGTAGCAGTCAAGGACCACAGCCAACAGGAAATGTAGCAGTCAAGGACCACAGCCAACAGGAAATGTAGCTTTCAAGGACCACAGTCAACAGGAAATGTAGCATTCAAGGACCGAAGTCAACAGGAAATGTAGCATTCAAGGACCACAGTCAACAGGAAATGTAGCATTCAAGGACCACAGTCAACAGGAAATGTAGCATTCAAGGACCACAGTCAACAGTAAATGTAGCATTCAAGGACCACAGTCAACAGGAAATGTAGCATTCAAGGACCACAGTCAACAGGAAATGTAGCATTCAAGGACCACAGCCAACAGGAAATGTAGCATTCAAGTACCACAGCCAACAGGAAATGTAGCATTCAAGGACCACAGTCAACAGGAAATGTAGCATTCAAGGACCACAGCCAACAGGAAATGTAGCATTCAAGGACGACAGCCAACAGGAAATGTAGCATTCAAGGACGACAGCCAACAGGAAAATATAGCATTCAAGGACCACAGCCAACAGGAAATGTAGCATTCAAAGACACAGTCAACAGGAAATATAGCATTTAATGACCACAGCCAACAGGAAATGTAGCATTCAAGGACCACAGTCAACAGGAAATGTAGCATTCAAGGACCACAGCCAACAGGAAATGTAGCATTCAAGGACCACAGCCAACAGGAAATGTAGCATTCAAGGACCACAGCCAACAGGAAATGTAGCATTCAAGGACCACAGCCAACAGGAAATGTAGCATTCAAGGACCACATTCAACAGGAAATGCAGCATTCAAGGACCACAGTCAACATGAAATGTAGCATTCAAGGACCACAGCCAACAGGAAATGTAGCATTCAAGGACCACAGTCAACATGAAATGTAGCAGTCAAGGACCACAGTCAACAGGAAATATAGCATTCCTGGACCACATTCAACAGGAAATGCAGCATTCAAGGACCACAGTCAACAGGAAATGTAGCATTCAAGGACCACAGTCAACAGGAAATGTAGCATTCAAGGACCACAGTCAACAGGAAATGTAGCATTCAAGGACCACAGTCAACAGGAAATGTAGCATTCAAGGACCACAGTCAACAGGAAATGTAGCATTCAAGGACCACAGCCAACAGGAAATGTAGCATTCAAGGACCACAGTCAACAGGAAATGTAGCATTCAAGGACCACAGCCAACAGGAAATGTAGCATTCAAGGACCACAGCCAACAGGAAATGTAACATTCAAGGACCACAGTCAACAGGAAATGTAGCATTCAAGGACCACAGCCAACAGGAAATGTAGCATTCAAGGACCACAGTCAAGATGAAATGTAGCAGTCAAGGACCACAGTCAACAGGAAATATAGCATTCAAGGACCACAGTCAACAGGAAATGTAGCATTCAAGGACCACAGTCAACAGGAAATGTAACATTCAAGGACCACAGCCAACAGGAAATGTAGCATTCAAGGACCACAGTCAAGATGAAATGTAGCAGTCAAGGACCACAGTCAACAGGAAATGTAGCATTCAAGGACCACAGTCAACAGGAAATGTAGCATTCAAGGACCACAGCCAACAGGAAATGTAGCATTCAAGGACCACAGCCAACAGGAAATGTAACATTCAAGGACCACAGTCAACAGGAAATGTAGCATTCAAGGACCACAGCCAACAGGAAATGTAACATTCAAGGACCACAGCTAACAGGAAATGTAACATTCAAGGACCACAGCCAACAGGAAATGTAACATTCAAGGACCACAGCTAACAGGAAATGTAACATTCAAGGACCACAGTCAACAGGAAATGTAGCATTCAAGGACCACAGCCAACAGGAAATGTAACATTCAAGGACCACAGTCAACAGGAAATGTAGCATTCAAGGACCACAGCCAACAGGAAATGTAGCAGTCAAGGACCACAGTCAACAGGAAATGTAGCATTCAAGGACCACAGTCAACAGGAAATGTAGCATTCAAGGACCACAGCCAACAGGAAATGTAACATTCAAGGACCACAGTCAACAGGAAATGTAGCAGTCAAGGACCACAGCCAACAGGAAATGTAGCAGTCAAGGACCACAGTCACCAGGAAATGTAGCATTCAAGGACCACAGTCAACATGAACTATAGCATTCAAGGACCACAGCCAACAGGAAATGTAACATTCAAGGACCACAGTCAACAGGAAATGTAGCAGTCAAGGACCACAGCCAACAGGAAATGTAGCAGTCAAGGACCACAGTCACCAGGAAATGTAGCATCCAAGGACCACAGTCAACAGGAAATGTAGCATTCAAGGACCACAGCCAACAGGAAATGTAGCATTCAAGGACCACAGTCAACAGGAAATGTAGCATTCAAGGACCACAGCCAACAGGAAATGTAGCATTCAAGGACCACAGTCAACAGGAAATGTAGAAGTCAAGGACCACAGTCACCAGGAAATATAGCATTCAAGGACCACAGTCAACAGGAAATGTAGCATTCAAGGACCACAGCCAACAGGAAATGTAGCATTCAAGGACCACAGTCAACAGGAAATGTAGCAGTCAAGGACCACAGTCAACAGGAAATGTAGCAGTCAAGGACCACAGTCACCAGGAAATATAGCATTCAAGGACCACAGCCAACAGGAAATGTAGCATTCAAGGACCACAGCCAACAGGAAATGTAGCATTCCAGGACCACAGCCAACCACACACACGCATAGAAACAAACAACAATTACATGTACAAGGTTAAATAAAGACCAAGTATATGACATCTCAAACATAAATGGGTTGACAATAAGGCTACCGTATAGCAACGATCAGCGACAAAAAAGGAAGTTTAAACCAGGTTTTAGAGAGCATCAAACTTCACTCTTACACTATTGTCATCCCAATAAAACGGGACAGTGTAAATAAATCCCGCTAGGCTATATCCTCTAACAAACTAGGCAATATTAATCTAAGTGTGGAACAGAGATGATCATGTATATATTAATATAAAAACAAAAAGCCTAGAAATCTACAAAGCAAGTACTCAATGACTTGGCAGAAGCCAGAGCAACACAAGAACACACCATTAAAGACGTGAATGCCACATTAACTGTTAGACTTTTATATATAGAGGATCTTAAACGAGTTCTCATTTCATATAAGATTTATGAAATGAGTTATGAATTATTTTAATTTTAACGAGCCTTTTGGCGAGTTAAAATTAAAAATAATTCATAACGAGTTTCGTAAATCTTATATGGAATGGGAACGAGTTTAAGATCCTTTTTATCACATAACATTGCAATCAAATTAGTAAAAAAAAATTCAGATGGACATAGAACCGCCACGACGTCAGACACACTTTAGCGCCAAAACGTCATAAAATATGTGACGTCGTAACGTCGCGTCTCACACATAACGTTGCGTATAAAAGAGTTTGTGCTTTACTTCTTTACAAAATAGCAGTTTGCGCCAACTTTTTAACAAACCAATAACAATGTTTTGAATAACGTGCATTATTTGTATAAGCTGTCACAAATAATAAGTTTATGACACAGATCTAGGAGAATTTGTAATAAATAAAATAGTTTCAGTTAATAAACTTGCGTAGTGTTACAGGTTTAACTCAACCAATCAAAATCGTTCCAGGTTGTATTACACGTGTGTCATACAATAGAATATTAAATGGGTGTTCGACACTGCTAACAAGGGACGTTATGTGATAAAATGTTATCTACTTTTGTAAATTATGCTAGGTCCTTTCAAATTTCTTTATTATCTTTTAAATGGAGAAGGAGTAATCTTCAAACATCAAAAACATATTTGCGTATGCGGCGTTTTCTTGCTGGAATAACGTGATGTCGGGATGATCTCCTAGGAACGGTAAAACGGTTGGCTCTACCCGGTATTAAAATGTGTGACTGGACATGTGTAGTGATTACTATACTCGACACGTGTATTGACTTGTTTTTTTACAAGTGTGACTTTAATTGAACACTATACACCATGTTTAGGAATTCTGAGACAATCAACGTTTGCATTTGTTCATTAATATCCTTCGGTTTCAAAATATGCACTTAGTATTACTACATAATATTTAAACTACTGGTGCGTTTACATTGAACGCCAGTATATTTCGGCTCTTATGGAAATTAAATTTTCTTTGTGACGATACTTTTTTTTTGCCAGTTTGTAATAGAATGAATTATATGTGAAATACAACATGAACACTAACGTTATATATATCAAAACATTGTACTACTACACTATTTACTCGTTCTTTATATTACTAGGAAAAGCATGACAAGTACATATAGATATAAAAATCGAAAAGGAAAAGCAGCATTCAAGGACGACAGTCAACCACAAACACACACAGAAGCAAACAACACATTTAACGATGAATTAAAGGCCAAATAAGACATCACAAACACAAAATGGTTGGCAATAGGGCTACCACCTTGGAACGGTCAGTGGCAAAAACGGCCGCTGGGAGTTTAAACCAGGTTCTAGGGTGCACCAAAGTGTGCCCATATACAGTAATATTGATTTGAAGTTGTTGTATTTATTTTGACTTATTAAATCTAATGCATGTATTTGATTTATAATATTAAAATTGATTTGTTATGTTCAGGTACCAATACAACAATTATTGAAAATATATTTACTATTTATCAATTATTTATGTACAGTGCCTTTTCATCAATTTTGCGGAAGGGGCCTTTTGGCCTAAATTGGGGAAAATTTAATGGATGGGAAATAACATTTTCAGAGGTAAGTTTAATAAATGGGGAAAACTGCATGATTTTAAAAGAAATTTGGGTGAGGAAGAGGCCTTATACAGGTCGCTGCAAAAAAGGGTTAAAAGGCCCTGATGTGTAGTTATAGAGCCAATAATAACTATTATGTTTAATCACGACATTGTAACCTTATTTTGCATGGTCCCGTTCTTGCCACTGGCCGTTTCAAGGCGGTGCCCTCGATATACCAATTCACTGACCATGAAAAAAAAGAACAAACACCTTAAAGAAACATGTAAACTTTAAAGTCAATATGACAGATTGTAGAAAGGCTAAACAAATGACTAGAGAAACTAGAGGACTAATGTCCCATACATATTTGTATTTTATGATAAGCAATGAAATACTGTATGTTATCAGTGAAATAATGTTATTTCACATTGTGAAATATAGAGATTTATATTCATAGTAGCTGCCGGGATTACTTTTAAAAAACAAAACAATGTTTTTTATTTGAAATCGATTTTAAAAGTTAAAGGGAATGACTTCCAATATAAATATATTAAAAAAACCCAAGAAATGTCACTGTAAGTGACAAATGCCCCCGAAGTGGTTTTGACATTTGACCTCTTAGTGAGACCTTGACCTTGGAGCCAAGAACCTGGATTTTGCACGAGACACGTTGTTTTGTTGCGGTGAGCACTTGTGCCAAGTTATTTGAAAATACATCCATGAATGTCAGAGTTATTGACCGAACACGATTGTACGGAGGACCGACGGACTGACTGATTGACGGACGGACGGAATATATGACGGACGGACGGACTATATGCCGCCCTTCGGGGGCATATGGGTATAAATAAATATGTTTGGACTATCTTTAGTAGTCGGGCGAAAAATGTGTAAAGCGGCTTAGTTACTGAAATTGCCGCCCTTGTTGTTCTACTGTAGTTTCCCTAAAATTGTTGGTAAAATCATAAAATAAAAAGAACATTGTTGTTTTGTCCTGAATAACATATTTTATTTCATCTCGAAGTGAGGAAACTTTTATATTTTCTCACTTCTCGATGAAACAAAATATGTTATTCACGACAAAACAACAATATCCTCTACATGTTTTGAATGGGTGTTTAATCACTCCGTTCTGTGAATGTTACATTTCTATTCGGCTTTTGTATCTTTTTTTTTTTTTACAAAGAAATATCTAACATGGTTCATGAAAATACTCAATGCTGATTGAATATTGAATAGTATTTAAAAAAGCAATATAAACCTCTGACGTCACTTCCTTCAACTTTAAACGATCTTCAACGTCGGAAAACAATGAAACAATGATTACGTTATTTTAAGGCAACGTTACGTTCAAACAGTTAGACACATGATAAGCTGTATATTTTCTTCGTTTGGTGCTGAGAGATGGACGTACAATGTAAGTGAGAATGTGTTTGAATTCTGTTCAATCTCTCGAAAATGTGCGTATAAAATACATAAAATCCATCATGTCAGATAAAAAATGAACTATTTCCAGCGAGATCAAAACCTGGTTGATGGGACTTGAAACACATCGAAACCGCGGGCTTATGGCTCTTGGTATCGATGGTCTTCAAGTCACGCCCACCAGGTTTTGATCTGGGACAATATAAACCCTCTGGAAATATTTTATTTCTGAAGTAGTAGTTCAACAGCAACTAGAGGGCTATGTTACGAGCGTATTTGTGCTTTTCAAAGCAACCGATTTGGCATTTGTTAATGACAAACCCTGTACGTAAATCAATAACATATTTTGTAACGTCAAATGTCAATCCCAGATAAAGTACTTCGTTATATGTTATATAATATTATATAATCGCATATTTGCGATCCCTTTCATCTTTTAATTGTTTCTGTTAAGGTTACGTTTTTATCACAGGAGATAATTGTGCACGTAGATAAGGAAGTCACGTTCGGTTCTGGGAAATTGTTATGCTATAAACTGTTTTAGTTTCTTCTGTCTGCTTATAGATTTCCGGAAATTGGCTGTTTTAAAATATGGTTAGATATGAGGAATGTGAAAACAAAGTCATGGTTATTGTTCTCGATTTAGATGGTCACGTTTTTGGTGACAGTTGTTTAAGCATTTATATTCTTCATGTAATACAGTAGTGACATATTATTTGTTTGTTAGAAAATATAACCGGGCGGGGATATCTTTATTTACACTGTGCAGTTTTAATGGGATGACAATATGGTAAGAGTGAGGTTCGGTGCACAATAGAACCTCCCCACCCCCACCCCACCCTCCTCCCCCTAACCACAGCGGCCTTTGTTTTGCCACCCACTGACAGTTCCAAGGCGGTAGCCCTATTGTCAGCCATTTTATGTTTGTGACGTCATATCTTGTTTTTATTGCTTGTTTCTGTGCGTGATTTTGGTTGACTGTGGTCCTTAAATGCTACATTTTCTGTTTGACATAGGGTCTAGAGCCTGTCCGGTCATCGCAAAATTAAAGAGGAAAGCATATTGGCGAATTGTAAATGGGTCCACCACCAAGCATGCAGTGCGTTGCAAAATGATAGGGTCTTAACCTCTTTTGGTAAACCGTTTAACAAGTGTAACAAAGATGAAAATGAACATGATCATGACAAAGGATCTTACGAAGTTTGTAAATCACGTCACCATAGAAGTCAGGCTGTGATAGTCCTTGTCGCAGGAGAGTTCTTAAATTACTTTTATATTTGGAAAGAAGATCAGGGTTACGATAATACAATTTTGCAAAGGTTTTGCGAAGTTTATGGTAACGGTTGTCCTGATAGAGTAGCTTTTTAGTTACATAAAGATTACGAATATTAAAGTCCTCAACTCGAGTACAAGCTCTAGAAAAACGAATAAGTTGAGACACATTATCATTCATGTGTTTTGCTTATATTGCCTATTAATGTTGCCTTGTTTGTTAGAAAATATAACCTGGCAGGGATATCTTTATTTTCACAGTCCCATTTTATTGGGATGACAATAGGGTAAAAGTGAGGTTTGATGCACTATAGACACTGGTTTAA
The DNA here is from genome assembly GCA_037043455.1 of Cyrtodaria siliqua. Taxonomy (NCBI): domain Eukaryota; kingdom Metazoa; phylum Mollusca; class Bivalvia; order Adapedonta; family Hiatellidae; genus Cyrtodaria; species Cyrtodaria siliqua. Next base: position 118,079 of record JAWPHD010005618.1, on the reverse strand, counting down.
ACTCCAAGCGAACTGTTTTGCCACTGTCCGTTCTAAGGCGGTAGCACATATTGTCAGATCTTTTATGTATATGTCATATCTTGTCTTCTATTCATTTGTGTAATTCTTGTTTATTTCTGTGCGTGTTTCTGGTTGGCTGTGGTCCTTGAATACTGCATTTTCTGTTCGACGTTTGTATCTACTTTTAATCTCTTTTCGTTGTATGATTGGAATTTTTCTCATTTCCATTTTCTTTTCTACCCCTCTTTTTTTCTATTTTCAGCTGGCTGCTTTTGAGTTTTTTATATTCATATATATATTTATAAATGCTGCCTTGTTTGCTAGAGAATATAACCTGGCGGGGATATTTTTATTTACACTGTCATGCTTTATTGGGATGACACTATGGTAAGACGGACGTTTGATGCACCCTAGAACCTAGTTTAAACTCCAGCGGCCATTTTTGCCATTGATCGTTCCAAGGCGGTAGCCCTATTATCAATCTATTTATTCTTTTCGAGGAACATAATAAAAAAACATGCACGGAAACCTACCCTAATAACAAAGATGAACATGACATCACAAACATAAAACGGTTGACAATAGTTTACTGTCAAAGGTCAAACTCGACATAGCTAATTGATAAAAACTGATAAGGGAGATGCTTTGGAAGCAATAATCACAACCAAGATAATCATATAAGACTCGGTTGCATTGAGCCTGTTCATGAGAGGAAATGAAGGAAGCAACATCCACTAACACCGGCTTAAGCGGTATTATAAATATGAAAATGTATCATTCGTATTACATAAACAATATTTTAAAAGGTTTAAACTTTAATTGTTAAACTTGTTTTCAAATTAATGACTAAATTGTATAACAGCCTGGATTAGTAATATTGTATAATGACATGTTACTTTTAATCATTACAATTTTGTAACAATGTGTAAATAACTAAACAAGATTACATTATATAAAGTCACCTCGAGGTATTCATCGATCCCTTATGATCTATTTTGTTTTAAGTTCAATCTCCGAAATTCCGAAATAAACAATTGAAATAAAATAACGTCCGTTAAACATGTACAGTCGAACCTCGATAGCTCGAACACCGGTGATTCGAATACCATCGGTAATTCGAACACAATTTCCGGTCCCGACACAACTCCTATATAATTCAATGTAATTTAACCTCGATTATTCAAATATTATTTCTCGAATACCCCGGCTCGCTCGAATACATTTTGCGGTCCGAAGATCCATTTTTGTGTGAATTTAAACCTCGCTTAATCGAAGGTGATGATCCGTTGCCATGCGACGTCGGTCATATTAACTGTAATCGACGCGTTTGTCTTTGTTTGTAGCAAGTTGATCATAGTGCGAAAACAGATAAAGTTAGTTGTTAAAGGTGCGAACATTTATGATTGAAAAGCGATAATAGACAGATAAAATTTATGCTTAGTGAACTTCGTTTACTGTTAATTACGATAAATAAAACACGGATGATTTTCTAATTAAATAATGTACCGAAACCAGTCTTACCTTGTTCTCATTATTCGGACTTCCGGAATGTATGTTAAAATATATTAGTGTGATATTTCTTTAAATAAATGATAAAACAATCACATTATTGCAGTTTTGCTTGTATTTTCAGTGTAACAATTACATGTTATATATCCGTTATGAGGTTTAAACAAACATGCATGAACATAAAAAACATACCCAGAACGATACATCACGTACACAAGTAACACTATTTCGGGTGGTACACAAATTCGGATAGATATTTTGGTTTTTACCGATACCTCGATGCCTCGAAGCCACCGATAGCTCGAACATATCCCTATGGTACCGCTGACTTCGAGCTATCGAGGTTCGACTGTACTTCTAGAGGATTATGAAAACAGATTTTTTATGAGACCCTCAAGTTATGCGGTTACTAAACATTATTTTGTTTTAATTTTAAACCCGGGCATAGTTATCAGATGACGAGATTCGAGTACATTATGAGTTTCAGGTAAAACTATTCAGATTCTTTTGTGCAGCTTTTATTATTAAATCGCCATAATTAGGAATTGTAAAAGATGTAAAATTGACCCAAATGTAAAACTATTTTTTCAACATTTTGGCGGGAATTCAAATTCCGGATAATGTAATTCTTACAAAAACAAAAACATTTTTGATGGTTGATTCAACAAAAACTGGTCGAGTTGACGAGTTTATCCAACCGAACTGAACTATTTCATTAACAAGAATTTAATTTAATTTCTAATCTCCTTTGTTCACAAGAATCATCTAGCAGCTCGTCGGAGGGTAGCTATGTTGCCTCCTCACAGCTGTCAAGGAATATGGACAAATAACTGTAGTCCAATTATTTCATAGACAAGTCCAGTTTATTCAGCTGCCGAAGGCATCTGACTCTTATATGGGTTTAGAATATGTATATGGTTAACAGGCTATGATAAAATAATAGCCACAATAAGCATGCATTACAACTTCAATTCCTATTGAACCCGTCTAAAAAACTTGAATGGTATAAACACATATTTTTCAATGTTCAAAGCTTGCTGTTTTATTGCCTCAAATAACGTTTTCGTAGAGCAGTCTACTTAAATGGAGAATTCGGCAATATTTCCGGGATCTTCAAGTCCGGGATTTTTGACGGAGCATAATGAAACCGTAAAAGTGAAATTGAATGAAACCGCAAGTATTGGAATGAAATAAGTGCAAATCTGTATTTTAATGGAATAATACCTTTTTATGGAATAATACCCATTTATAATGCGGTATTCTCGTAATTACCGCCGTGTTATACACTAGTCGATGGGTTATTCTGCTGCCGAAGGCAGCAGATTCTTATATTACTTTAGTATTTACACATGGTAAGGTAGTAATGAATAGTTTCTTTGAGTGCACATGGTAAGGTAGTAATGAATAGTTTCTTTGAGTTTTTTCACTTTGATAACTACACATGGTAGCAATGAACAGTTTGTGTAAATTTCAGATTTCAAAAATTCAAAATTCAAAAATTTCAAAATTCAAAATTTCAAATTTCAAAATTCAAAATTTCAAAATTCAAAATTTCAAAAAATTAAAATTGCAAAATTTCAAAATTCAAAATTCCAAAATTTCAAATTTCAAAATTCCAAAATTTCAAATTTCAAAATTTGAGAATTCAAAATTTCAAAATTCAAAATTGTAAAATTCAAAATTAAAATTCAAAAATTCAAAATTCAAAATTAAATTTCAAAATTCAAAAATTCAAGAATTTAAAAAATCGAAATTCAAAATTTCTCAAAATTCAAAATTTAAAAATTTCAAAAATTCAAAATTCAAAAATTTAAAAATTCAAAATTCAAAATTTCTCAAAATTCAAAATTTCAAAATTCAAAATTTCCAAATTTCAAAAATTCAAAATATCAAAATTTCATCAAAATTCAAAATCCAAAATTTCAAAATTCAAAATTTCAAAATTCAACAATACAAAATTTCTAAGTACAAAATTCCATGAATAATTTGATTTAATAATAAAATAATTGTTGAACAGTTTCTTTGAGTTTTTCGCTTTGATAAGGCAATCTTATAATTACACATGGTAGCAATGAAGAGTTTATTGTGTTGTGATGCACACGCTAACGCACACGTATCCCTTACAGGTGAACAATTGTATTTATATTCTGATGTGTAATTCTAGCATGTTGTGCTACAAAGGTGAATATATAATCAATATGTAACGCATGTCAAGGCTATGACCAGAACGTCGTCCACCTTGATTTAAAATGTTTGGTAGGAAGAACTGATGGTAGAAATTGGGAAGAAAGTAAAAACGGTCGTGGCATGTTTACGCCCTCGTGGCAACAATTTTTTTTTAAATATTGTTTTAACAAACGTAGCTTGATCTGTTATTATGTTAAACTTTCTTGCCAGTTTCTACCAAGATATAATGCTATTTTCTCTCGGCAGCTATTTTACGCTTGCGTAAAAGCTTGCTTGTTCGCTGACTATATGGTTTTCATAATTGCACATGTAATGGTAAGGTAGCAATGAACAGTTTCATTGAGTTTTTCACTTTGATAACGCAATCTTATAATTACACATGTGCTTCTAGCACGTCGTGCTCCAAAGTTGAATTGTAATCAGTATGTAATGCAAATCAAGGTATTTGAACAGAGAGAAGCGAGGTCGCCCACCTTGATTCAAAATGTTTGGTAGGAACAACTGATGGTAAAACTCGGGAAGAATGTGTCTGGTAAGAAAAAATAACGGTCGTGGCGTGTTTACGTCAACATTATTTTTTTTCAATATTGTTTTAACACCCGTGACTTGATATGTTATTATGTTAAATTTCGTTTCCTGTCCCTACCCAGATATATGCTATTTCCTCTCGGCAGCTATTTTACGCTTGCGTAAAAGTTTGCTTGATATTAATGTTATTACTGGAATCATCTAATACCAAAGTGCATAACAACGCCACGCTAATCTAATTTGACGTTCATTTTATTGGAAAGGAACACGCTCTCTCCGCATCTAATTTCTTTTATTTTGGGCTGAAAACAATAAAAAACAAACAAGATTCATGTAATTATAAATAAATGGTCAGATCTAGTATTCAGTGACAGTTATTAGCAGACACATTGTTACGCTGCGAGGAATGATCTCCCTGATGTATTTGAAAACAATGTTCTCTCCTAATGATTGCCGCTGGGATGTTTCATTATTTCCTTACTTGGGTAACTTCTGGAATTAATCCTCAGAAATGCGACAAGGGATTCCGATGTGCTATAGTATCAGCTGTTTTTTCCTTTCTGTAATAGTAATTGGGGGCCTTGATAAAAATAAAATAATAAAATATGATTGTATCCCAGTTGACAACTGGAACTTTGCTATGCAGAAAGGCAAGGGGTCTAAATAGCTCAATATGTGTGATGGGTTTATATATATATATATAAATTGTCAAATTGTTCAATCTGCTAATGTGTCTTTGGAATCAGTTTATTTTCCATGTGAACAAACTTTAAACGTACAGCAACGTTTGTGTCGTACATATACACTGTTGCCATCTTGCGGCTGCGTTATACCATTACTGGCATGGGCGCATTAAGCGCACGCTTATAGTATGGATTGGTTTATGTTTCTGCTTTTAAACATTTTTTTCGCGCAATTTATGTGTTTGTTTTTGTAACCTTATATATGTATCCTGAGGAAGGCGATTAAGGCCGAAAGCGCTCGATATTTGTTAGTTTAAGCAATGTCTGGTTGATATTTGTCTCACATTTAGTTATGAAGAGAGAGTAAAAATGTGAAAAAGATAACACAAACTTATTAGCTTTGGAGTTGCTTTATACTTAATCCTGCAGTATCGATCTTAGATGTTATGTTTTGAGGTAGGGTTTGTGTTATCTTTTTCACATTTTACTCTCTCTTCATAACTAAATGTAAGGGTACAGTTTTACCCACTTTCAACCAGATAATTATGTTCTTTTATTAGTATCACATTTGGCTCCAGAGTGTCTATTCAAAGTAACCAGTTTCTACAACACTGCCAAACGACAAGTTTTTTTTTTAAAGAGTTTTATTTAAACTGCCGTGTATTTTAGTGTTTTTTTTTGTTTCGTATTTGTTATTTTCGTGTTTGTGTACCCCTGATGAAGGCGTAAAGCCGAAAACGCTTGGGTTTTTATAAACTGTAGCACTGTATAAATGTTTTTTTCCCCATCTATATATATATATATATGAGTGGACCATGGTCATACTTCATTATGTTCACTCTTTAACACGACTTTGATCATCAGAATTGAATAAAGGCATTGTTGTCGTCAAAATAGTTTCTGTAATTAAAATAATATTCGAATAATCCTTTGAGTCAACACATGTTACACTTTTATCACAGCGATACGGCACTTGGGTGGTTATAAAAAACACTAATACTGTAAAACAATATCGGTTATTGTCCCCATGCTTTCTTAACTTTTTGTTTTCGGCAAAACATCACACAAATGGCAGCTACACCCAATATGTCTTGAAAATAAAATGGAACTCTATTTATTCAGACAAACTTTAAAGCTTAACAATATTAATGATAAGTTAAATGTTATTTTGCTTGAGACAGAATATAGTTCACTATCTATTTTGCACGTGCTATTGATCATTACGAAATTACTTGCTGATACACCGTTTAGGCTTCTATAATCAGACGATTTAAAGCGTTCACTGTGTTTATACATTTCCTAATGTTTTTAAAAGTTTTTCGTTTTGTTTATGTTGTGAATAACCTTGCTATTTCTGTACATGCTGTTATCTCTAAATGAGGAAATAAAGAATGAATGGATACATTCTATCCTAGTATTAAATGAAGTGGACAATTACAGGGATATCACATTTTTAAGTACATTTGGAAAACTATTTACGAGAAATTACTATTTATTTAACTAGTTTATCTATTGACACAGAAACAGAAGAGCTCTAAAACTGATAGAGTTCCTTTAGTTATGACGTACATGTATTCCAAGATACTTCCGGACATGCAGGGTTTATTGAAAAAAACAAATGCACTCTATAAATCTGAAAAGATGTGACGGATATGTTTAAAGCTCCTCCATTACTTGCACACAGAAGAGACAAGAAAGTAAGTGACGTACTAATTCATGGAAAAACAAAACGGCACAATGACTTAAGTATACATCAGACAAATGCACATTATCGTGTATCTAGGGCTGCTTGACGGCGACATCTGGATACACATACACCAGTAATCACGAGTACGTCGCCGCTTTGCAGTACCTACGCCCCTACGACCTATTATCACGTTGTAGCAAATTGAACGACTGTTGCGTTGCTGGTTGTATGGAAAGCCTCGGCTGCCTTCTGTTGGCCTTTTGCATTTTGTGCAGTACGCTTTGTAAGTCGTTTTGTGCATTTTCTAAGTTGTTATGTGCATTTTCTAAGTTGTGATGTGCATTTCGTAAGTTGTTATGTGCATTTCGTAAGTTGTTGTGTGCATTTTCTTAGTTGTCCTGTGCATTTTCTAAGTTGTTATGTGCATTTAGTAAGTTGTTATGTGCATTTTATATGTTGTCATGTGCATTTTCTAAGTTGTCCTGTGCATTTTCTAAGTTGTTATGTGCATTTTGCAAGTCGTCTTGTGCATTTTCTAAGTTGTTATGTGCATTTTCTAAGTTGTGATTTTCGTAAGTTGTTATGTGCATTTTCTAAGTTGTCCTGTGCATTTCGGAAGTAGTTATGTGCATTTTCTAAGTTGTCCTGTGCATTTTGTAAGTTGTTATGTGCATTTTCTAAGTTGTTATGTGCATTTTCTAAGTTGTCCTGTGCATTTCGTAAGTTGTTATGTGCATATTGTAAGTTGTTATGTGCATTTTCTAAGTTGTCCTGTGCATTTCGTAAGTCGTTATGTGCATTTTGTAAGTTGTTATATGCATATTCTAAGTTGTCTTGTGCATTTTCTAAGTTGTTATGTGCGTTTCATAAGTTGTTATGTACATTTAGTAAGTTGTTATGTGCATTTCGTAGGTTGTTATGTGCATATTCTAAGTTGTCTTGTGCATTTTCTAAGTTGTTATGTGCATTTCGTAAGTTGTTATGTACATTTCGTAGGTTGTTATGTGCATATTCTAAGTTGTCCTGTGCATTTCGTAAGCTGTTATGTGCATTTTCTTAGTTGTTATGTGCATTTTCTAAGTTGTTATGTGCATTTTCTAAGTTGTTATGTGCTTTTCGTTAGTTGTTATGTGCATATTCTAAGTTGTCTTGTGCATTTTGTAAGTTGTTATGTGCATTTTCTAAGTTGTCCTGTGCATTTCGTAAGTTGGTATGTGCATTTTCTAAGTTGTTATGTGCATTTTCTAAGTTGTCTTGTGCATTTCCTAAGTTGTTATGTGCATTTCCTAAGTTGTGATGTGCATTGTTTAAGTTGTGATGTGCATTGTTTAAGTTGTTCTGTGCATATTCTAAGTTGTTATGTGCATTTTCTAAGTTGTTATGTGCCTTTCGTAAGTTGTTATGTGCATATTCTAAGTTGTCTTGTGCATTTTCTAAGTTGTTATGTGCATTTTCTAAGTTGTTATGTGCGTTTCGTAAGTTGTTATGTACATTTAGTAAGTTGTTATGTGCATTTCGTAAGTTGTCTTGTGCAAACTACAAGTTGTCGTTAAGTAGACTTATTATCGGAATAGGTTTTGCATGAAACACCGGTAGAAATGGCGGCTCCAGGGGCGAACGCTATGCTCTGCATACTTTAACAAAATTGGGTTAGGGAAATTATACAATAAATTCTTAGAAAAGAAAATTGATTTCAAAATGTGTAAGGGATTGTCTGACGTGGAGTTAATAAATCTTGGTCTGAAAACAATAGATCATAATAGGCAGTATCAGGAGGTGTGGTACAGGTGGCCGTGGGTACGGAAGATAAGGGGAGGGGTCGGAAGATAAGAGGACAGGAGTCGGGAGAGAAAGGGGCGTGAGGATTTTAAAATAGCAAGTTTGTAAAAAAATAAAATGAATTATCATAGTTTGAGAGTCGTTTTGGGTAAAACAGTCTATATCCTATCAAAATCCATAATTGACCATTATCTTGTCTGCCGTACACGTTCTGTCTCCACGATAGATACGTTTATAGATTTTGTCCCTTGTTTATCAGTACTCTGAGAGAGAAGAGAGAAAAGGGGGCGGAGAAGGGAGATAAGGGAGGGAGAAGGGAGAAATGGGGGAGGGAGGAGGGAGAAGACGACCTCACGTAGCCCATACCCATCAGTGTGGCAACTAACAAATAATAATAATAATAAATTGAAAAATATATTTAAATAAAAGTAATATTAACGTGCTATTTGTTGAAAACAAACATATTTTAAGTTTTCCTGAAAAAAGTCCCAGAGTATTTAAAATATGTTTGTTTTCAACAAATAACACGTGAAGTCCAGACTCTATTGAACCTATACCTTTAGGACGTCCTATTGGTTAAAAGATGGAGGGCTATAAACCTTAGGACTACACACAAAGACAAACAAATAACGTTATTTTTTTATTTTTTTTTATTTTTTTTCAGACCAAGATTTATTAACTCCACGTCAGACAATCCCTTAAACATTTTGAAATCAGTTTTATGTTCTAAGAATTTATTGTATTATGTACCTAGCCCAATTTCTTTTATCTAGGCAGAGCATAGCGTCCGCTCCTGGAGCCGCCATTTCTACCGGTGTTTCCTTCAAAACTTATTCCGATAAAAAGTCTACTTAACGACGACTTGTAGTTTGCACAAGACAACTTACGAAAGGTACATAACAACTTATGAAATGCACATGACAACTTAGAAAACGCACATAACAACTTAGAAAATGCACAAAACAACTTAGAAAATGCACAAGACAACTTAGAATATGCACATAACAACCTACGAAATGTACATAACAACTTACGAAATGCACATAACAACTTAGAAAAAGCACAAGACAACATAGAATATGCACATAACAACCTACGAAATGCACATAACAACTTACTAAATGTACATAACAACTTCTGAAACGCACATAACAACTTAGAAAATGCACAAGACAACTTAGAATATGCATATAACAACCTACGAAATGCACATAACAACTTACTAAATGTACTTAACAACTTGGAAAATGCACATAACAACTTACGAAATGCACATAACAACTTAGAAAATGCACAAGACAACTTAGAAAATGCACATAACAACCTACGAAATGCACATAACAAATTAGAAAATGCACATAACAACTTGGAAAATGCACATGACAACTTAGAAAATGCACAAGACAACTTAGAAAATGCACATGACAACCTAGAAAATGCACATAACAAATTACTAAATGCACATAATAACTTACTAAATGCACATAACAACTTAGAAAATGTACAGGACAACTTAGGAAGCGTACTGCACAAAATGCAAAAGGCCAACAGAAGGCAGCCGAGGCTTTCCATATGGTTGTATCAACGTATCTTTTGGGCGGTTTGTGTCGCTGTCCGAAAGCGATAACAAAAATGCGTAAGGAGAGTATATATGATGGTCTTGTTGTTTCGACGTCACTATTCGACGTCCAGGACGCGGTCGGTCGTCTCATTATAGCGTTGGAACAAACGCATTACAGTAGAGAGTGTACTGTTCATTCTAAGGGCTACGTCGTGGTTATGATCGACCACCGGCAATCATACCGACGGCTTCAAGACGTTGGGCGGCGTTAAAGCGTCCCATAACGTGAATATCCTAATAAACTTACGGTGGCTTTTTGATAGTCCCGAGTAACGCTTTCAAAACAAACCACAATTGTACCGATGCATAATGCAATAGTAATGTATAGCACATAAACTCCATTTCCCTGTGCAGTTCTGAGCGGGTCATCAACTGTAATAAATCGATCAATATGTACGAACACGTATTCATGTTCATTACAAGAAGAAACAAACAATCGGGAAAAGTAAAATTATCTTGCCCCTATGACTGGTGCGTTTTCATTGAACATCAGTATATTTGTAACCAACACGCTAGAAATGGACATGGAATAAACAATGATTGACCTTGTCAAGCGCTATATCGACATAACTCTTCGGCGTTATCAACACTTCAATTTGGCATGAAGCAGCATACGGAGAACTGAAATCGTAGTAATGCAGTGTTATCCCATTTAAAACCATATGAAAGACCACACTGATCAACCGGCAACAGCGAAGTCAGATGGTTGCAGAGAAGTTAGATTGGCGATGGTGGGGTTAGTATTTTTGCTTTCTGTTGCGTACTTTGCTAAAATGTTTGGAAAATGATTATGCAGGTTCGAAAAGGAATGACAGAGGAAGCTTTCGCTTTAAAAATCCGATAATAAAACGATGTTAGTGCGAATAGCACCCTGTGTAAATGTCCAAAGATTTGTTAAAACAACGACATTTTCAGAATAAACACAAATAACGAACTGATATTCGCAATGTAATTCAATGTAAAACGATTATCAAGATCGTCAATCCTTTCTGTATAACTGTAAAAAATATCTCATTGAAATAATGAAAACTTTCCGAGTTATAGCATTTTAAAGTCGACAGGGTAAAAATAATAGCGAACCGGAATGTCAGATGTGTTTTACAAGTGCGAACGGTGAAGTCAGAGTGAACATTTCAGATGCGAACGGGAAGGTCAGATTGCTTTAAGATTATTCTTTCGCGTTTTTGACGATTGCTATGGTAACCACTGTACTTTTTGGATTGAAACTTACTTATAATAACCTATAGATGTTTTCAGTGCACGTATTTAGTAAATATTGTGTTACTTTTTGATATATTGAACATATATGTATTGCGGTAAATAGTAAAGGCAATGCAACTTCAATTGTCAAGACATGAAGACTAAATTCAAGTACTTTTGAACAGTTGGTGTGTGTTTTTATGCCCCCGAAGGTATGGCATAAAGCAATTGCACCGTCCGTCCGTCACACATTTCGTGTCCAGTCAATAACTATGACATTTATGGTGGGATTTTGCAAAATCCAGGTCCGTAGCTCTAAGGTCAAGGTCACCATTAGACGTCAAATCATGCCATATGGCCCTATATTTGATTTTAAGTCAGGACAAATAAACAAATACCTATGTTGCCGGTGGCCCGACCGACCCTATTTTTAAGGGGCCGACCCTAAAACATTTTATGCAAAAAAAAAAAAAGAACTTGTTATGAACAATGATTTATCATATAGCTTTTATCATGGAATTGAAACATAACACCATTCTATATTTTCTGTAATCCACTGGGCGGCACTGGTATTATATGCAAATTATTACCAAATTACACAGCAAAAGTGGAAAAATATTTAGGTAACCCATATGATTTGCCTGGAATGTCATGGTACTTTCAGAGTTTAATGTTTTTCTTTCAGGTAAACAATGAGATGCTAATTAACTAATTAGTAAAATGCATGTTAAACAAAGGTATTCTGGTTTAAAGTGTCCTACTATTTGTAACAGGAATGCCTAATTTAACTGGGGCGGTCTTATATCTTGGGCAACTGACAATATCACAGAGAATCATCCACTTGTTTGGGGTTAAATGAGAAAAATAGAATCTCACAATATCTTGCTAAAAAAAAAAAAAAAAAAGGAAAAGAAAGGAAGAAAAAAAGAAAAGAAAATGCCTACCGACCTACCATATGTTTTTAGAGTATGCAATAGGAAACACACCTATTGTTTTGGCCTAATGTATATCGTGTCCGATCTATAGCTGTCATCCATGGAAGGATTTTCATATAACCTGGCACAAGTATTCACCACAACAAGACGACGTATCGTGCGCAAAATCCAGGTCCGTAGCTCCAAGGTCAAGGTCACACTTAGAGGTCAAATCATGCCATATGACTATAGTTGATTTTAAGACATGTAGGTCGTGTTCGATCTATAACTGTGTAATCCATTGAAGGATTTTCATATACACATGGCACACGTGTTCACCACAACAAGACGACGTGTTGCGCGCATAATCCATGTCGGTACCTTCAATGTCAAGGTCACCCCACCCCATGCTCCCCATAATTGTGCCCCCCCCCCCACCCACACACACACACCACAAACCCTGCACTGACATTCATACTATATATTGTCAATATACTAGTATACTGGTCCGGGATCTTGGAAACCTCTAAAAGCATGCCTGAAATATGTCGCGTTGACTTTCATAATCAAGATCATCAAAGTCTAAATGGACAGTGAAACTTACCAAGATCCATCCATCCCTTCGGGGCCATAAAAACACACACCAACTATTCAAAAAATATTTGAATTTAGTCTTCATATCATGACAATTGAGGTAATCCGAACCTTCATGACCCTAAAAGCATTTCTTTTTCTTTTTTGTGGCTTTTTGTGACTTTTTAGGGTCAGAGGAACTCCTATAGTAAAAACACACAGTCATGCATTTTCAACGATGTTTGTTGCGTCGGGTCGACTTTTTATGATAATTTAGCTTAACAGATCGATCAATTAATGTTTATTATACCAAGCTGCAATGATAAAACTGCACCTTTATCGATTGTAATGACACAGTGAAACATTTATGTTTTGAATTAACGTTTATTTACTATATCTGCCATATTGTCATTTTGCATTTTAATTAAATTCCCGTGATATTCTCGCGCGAGGTGAAGGCATTCATATTTCCCTCATCAAATAAGTCCACTATCAACTGACAACATCGAGGGATTTTTGGAGTGGAACGAACTCTTCTCGGAGCATAATTAGGGTCTAACTTTAAAGAAAAACAATTGGATGTTGTTCAGAGAATTGCGCGTACCAAAAGAAAAAGTTGACCTGAATAATAACAAATGTTGGAAATTTAATGTTTTAACTTCGTCTGAAAATGTTGACCGTTACAACTTTATTAAGATTAATATAACACATATTTTGTTTCAAACAGGTAAATAAATATATTGATAATCGCTTTAGATGCTTGAAATATTTACTTAAAACCAAGAGGGTAGCTCTTCTTGCGGGAGAGGAGATCCCCATGTTTTTACTCTAGGAACTTCTCTGATCGTACACAGCCAGATGAAATATCAAAATCGTAAAAAGGGCTGGTAAGGTCAGGGAAGACTCGGATTACAATTGAGGTTGCATTACCTTTACTATTTACCGCAATATGTGTCCAATATGCCAACAGGTAACACAGTGTTTACTAAATGCGTGCATTGAAAACATCTATATATATATACAAGTTAGTTTCAATCCAAAATATACAGTGGTTACCATAGCAATCGTCAAAAACGCTAAAGAATTGCTTAAAGCTATCTGACCTCACCGTTCCCATCTGAAATGTTCACTCTGACTTCACCGTTCGCACTTGTAAAACACATCTGACATTCCAGTTCGCTATTATTTTTACCCTGTCGACTTTAAAATGCTATAACTCGGAAAGTCTTCATTATTTCAATGAGATACTTTTTACAATTATACAGAAAGGATTGACGATCTTGATAAGCGTTTTAAATTGAATTACAATTACAAATATCAGTTCGTTATTTGTGTTTATTCTGAATAGTCATTGTTTTTACAAATCTTTGGACATTTATACAGGGTGCTATACGCACTAACGTCGTTTTATTACCGGATTTTTAAAGTGATATTTCAAACCTGCATAATCATTTTCCAACATTTTAGCAAAATACGCAACAGAAAGCAAAAAAATCTAACCCCACCATTTACTTCCAACAATTTCGCCAATCTGACTTCCCTGCAACCATCTGACTTCGCTGCAGCCGGTTGATCAGTGTGAAGACGTTTTTTCGCCTTTAAGATAACAGTTTTACAATGAGAAATAGTTTCAATTAGTTTCTAATTAAATAATATGGAGGCCCATTTAGGGTGGAGGGGTGGGCGGGGAACCCATATGGCATATGGAAAACAATATTTGCCTCGTATGGCATATGAAAAATAAAAAAATGTCATATAGCATATTTGGCTATAGTGCATATGGAAAGAAAATAGGCTCATATGGAATATGGAAAAATAACCCTAACAGAGGCTCAATATGTGGGAATATAAAGACACTGTTGAAGAGGTTGGAATGGTTACAATCGAAAACATCTGAATAACCACAAAGACGAATGCTGTTTGTGTATAAATATCACTTTTCTTCATCATATACCATTTATTCACTAAATTGTCTCGGCAGACCGCTCGAGTCACAATAGGTCGGAGAACCAAAAAAGTAGACAGAGGTCGCTTAGTGTAACCTACTTAAGATGTGAATAGCACAGATCGATATTGACGTCGCACAATAAGAATGTAAATTTCACGAAAATATCGTGACATCACAATCAAATTCAGTAGATTCACGATCTGTTTTCATACATATTTGTACGAATGAAATCTATTTTTAGCAATTTTAAGCAATCTTGATCCATGCTATTTAAAGGGATCGTCAGTGTAAGAGTGTACGGTATAGTGGGATCGTCAGTGTAAAAGTGTACGGTATAGTGGGATCGTCAGTGTAAGAGTGTACGGTATAGTGGGATCGTCAGTGTAAGAGTGTACAGTATAGTGGGATCGTCAGTGTAAGAGTGTACGGTATAGTGGGATCGTCAGTGTAAGAGTGTACGGTATAGTGGGATCGTCAGTGTAAGAGTGTACGGTATAGTGGGATCGTCAGTGTAAGAGTGTACGGTATAGTGGGATCGTCAGTGTAAGAGTGTACGGTATAGTGGGATCGTCAGTGTAAGAGTGTACGGTATAGTGAACATTGAGCCAAATGCAAACGTTAACATTTTCTATTAATAATAACAGAAATGGACGAAGTGCAAAATATAAGTATATAAGTACGAGTATATGTGAATAATGCTGACTTGCTTTTGATAGAAAAATTATAAAACACAGGTTAATATGTACACATGGCAGCATTTGGAATCAATAGAATAAAAGAGAAACTGAGCTTAACGGAGACGTTAAAGGTTGAATTTCGAAATAAACAGTTTAAAATAGGACAAGGTCGGGCAGGCAGGTCTATGAGTGGCACATACAATATACGAATACAACTTGCATATTATAGGGTATGTATTGTCCTGAAAACTGAGGTAAGCGTGAACAGTTTTCTTTTCTATACGCACACGTGAATATTTTTCGGATTTGCAAAAGAAATGTTCATGGTCAGGCATGGTGACCTACTTTTTCAAGAATAATAAAGGGATTGGATGTAAATATGTATATATATACAATGTGTAACCTGTTTGAGAAACAGAGTCTGAGGAACTAAACAAAACGCAAACTTGCAGTTAAAGCCTAAAGCCCAAAAGGACAATGACGTTTGATGTTTGTCTGCAATATTGTCTTGTCGTGCCCTCAATGGTTTATCTCTTGCTGCTCTCGCTTCTGCCAAGTCATTGAGAACATTCTTTGTGGCTTTCTATGCTATTGTTTTTTGTATTTATATATACACGAGCATCTTTGTGTTTTACTTATATTGCCTATTAATGCTGCCTTGTTTGTTAGAGAATAGTTGATTGCGGGGATTTCTTTATTTACACTGTCCCGTTTTATTGGGATGACAATAGGGTAAGAGTGAGGTTTGGTGCACCCTAGAACCGGGTTTAACCCCCGAGCGGCCTTTTTGCCACTGACCGTTTCAAGGCGGTAGGCTTATTGTCAACCATTTTGTGTGTTTGTAACGTCATATGCCTTTATTTCTTAACATTGCTATTCATGTTTGTCGTTTGCGTGTTTTTGGATTTACCGTGTTCTGTGAAAGCTGCATTTTCTGTTCGACATTTATACTGATTTGTGTAGTTGATGGTAATGAGTACAAAATAGAAATAACTCAACAACTTCGGACACATAATGCCTTGTCAGCATTAGAACACGTCTGTGTTAATAAAAAATCCCATTTCAATGACAACAACATGAATGGGGGAAATACTAGCAGCAGCTGAAGCAAAATAAACATAAGATCATTAATTCAAGACCATTTAGCTGCAAACTGACATCCAACTTAATCAAGTGATTTGAAACTCTACAATAAGTGTTACTTAACACCTGTGACTAAAATACCGAACACGGTTTAATTGACAAATTGATCGAGTCTCATTCCTTCAGGTGTCATTACACCATTGATTTTCCTTCTCAGTTGTATATAAAAAGCAGCTTATGTGTCACGTAAGAATAAGTAGATATAAAAGTCGGAAATGCAGCATTCAACGACCACATTCAACCAAACGAAAACACGCACAGAAACAACTACAAAGGCACTCAGTTGAATGACGTCACTTTATATTTTGACACATCACGGTCCATTTACTTCATTTTCCCCCCGCTTTACTATCTATGTCAAGAATACACAAATAACTCAAGCAAACACTAAGCAATGTTTCCAATACACCATTCGATGAATTAAAGTTATAATAGAAGTGACATCAAGCTATCAAATGTGGGAATTCTGTATCACAAATAAGGCAACACTTGACTGTACACCACGGAGGCAACAGTCGTCTAATGGTTTTATTACACTTTAAAAAGAACCAAAAATATTCATAGTTTTAAATCAAGGCTTTTGTGTTATCAGGGTTATATCAAGGTCAAATATGTATACGTTTTGTAATCGATCGAGTATTGACCGAGATATGGACATCATTTGAAGATGCTGATTAGTTGAAATGTACCCATGTCAGAGATCTGTATCTTTAGTTTGACATATTCTATTTTGTTGAAACCAAGTCAGAGATTTGTTATTTTAGTTTTATACTATGTAAATTGTCATTTGACATATCCTATTTTGTTGTAACCAAGTCAGAGATTTGATTCTTCAGTTTTACACTAATTGAATTGTCATTTGACATATCCTATTTTGTTGTACCCAACTCAGAGATTTGTTTTTTTTCAGTTTTACAATATTTAATTGTCATTTGACATATCCTATTTTGTTGTACCCAAGTCAGAGATTTGTTTCTTTAGTTTTAAACTATTTGAATTGCCATTTGACATATCCTGTTTTGATAATGCACTTGACAGTAGTATAGAAAGGTTTTTTTTCAGGGCAGTTTCCCAGAGCGGGCTTCAAATCCAAGCAACTGTAAAATGTGTCAGCCATGGCTGTTAACTCAAGTACACCACCATTTCCAAAAAGTTTTTCTAAATGATAGCATACTTGGGCCAAAAGTCCTGACACACATTATTAGTAACTTGAGCAAACCCACTCTAGGAAACTATCGCCGAAACCCCATTTGTATACTACTTATCAATCCAGTTTATCATTTTAATAACATAATATGTCTCTCATACAATTCAACTAATAACATTTGCAATTTATTAAGCAAAGTCAGACGGAACCGGGCAGTAGTCTTCATCATCGCTGTACATATCATATTCTGTCATAGTATATTTTTCTTTTCTACATTTTGCTATTTTGTATTTCAGTTCAAGAAGCTCATCTCTATTTCTATCCAGCTCACCTCATAATTATCCATTTCAACCAGTAATAGTCTTCGCTTATAAACTTTGCTTTTTTTAGTATCCATAAAATCATCACGAGCTACTTCATATTCTACTTGGAGTTGCTTGTCCCGCATCAATTTTTTTTATATTTATTTTTTAAATTGGTAAGTTTTCTGCAAAACCTTTCTTAACTTTTCTTGTTCCATTATATATAATAATACAATATGTAATTATTTTTAAACCCTTATTTAATATTTTCAATATCCTTAAATGGAACCCAACTATTGAAATCCTCATTGTAACCCTTCCATTTAATCAAAGCTTGTTTCTTTTTGTAATCACGTCGTATTACTTTTTCAATCCTGAATATTTCTTGCTTTGCTTTTATCATTTCTAATTCATAAAAGCTTCCATCAATGTTTTGGTTGTTTAAATCTTTTATTTTGTATGTCACAGGATTTGTATATTGAATTTCATCAACAACAAATATTTCTTCAGTCCAACTTGGAGTATAACCTTTCTCAAACATTTGCTGATTCTAACATTATCCCCTATTTTAAACTTTGGATAAATTTGAATCCTTTTCATTTTTCCATACACGTTGAAATACACCGTTCCTTTATTCTTTTCATCACTAGCTTCAATTGGTGTCATTTTAATACTCCGATGTTTTGTATTATTATACTTATCAACCATCGCCTGAAGCACGTCTAAATATGTATTTGTATTGTTAGCTGTAAAATATTTCCACAACTTTTCTTTTAATGTCCAGTTAAATCGCTTAAATCGCTTAATTACTACAGCTATTCCGAAATTAAAAGTGTGATACCTATTGATATTATTATCATCAAGGAATTGCTTAAACACCTTGTTATAAAATTCCACACCTTGATCAACACACAAAAATTTACACCGTCTTCCTGTAATTATTATCTGTTGGAACGCTTTGGTAATTTCTAAACCAGTTTTATTTGGAACCGGCACAGCCCAAGTAAATTTATTAATTACATCAATAACAGTAAGCAAATATTTAGTACCTTTATTATACTTTGAAAACGATTGCATATCAACCAAGTCAGCAGACCATATTTTATCAATTTCATTAACAATCACACGGCGTTGAGTGAACGTTCTTTGTATAGGTTTGTGAAGTTCATCTGCTAACTTGTCAATCCATTTCAAGGTTTGTAAGGTTTTAGCATTTTATAAAGTACATCATAAATCTTATGTCCATCTTGTAACTTGCTAATAAAGAATAAACAGAAATATCCGCACAAGACACTTGTTTTATCTTGATATTGAATGGTGTTGTATTTTATATTAGGTATGTACGCTACCCATCTTTTGGTGGGCTTAGACCAAACGGATCGAAGTAATAATTATCATAGTAACAAGTCCAGTGTGTGCCAGGTCCAGTATGATCATCAAGATTAATAATACCAGGTTTTGTTTTATTTTGTTTTATTGGTAATTTGTTGTTGCTGTACATCCCACTGAATTTCTGTTTACCTAGCTGATTAACCCGTTTCATTAGATAGGTTCATTTTTAAAATTTAATGTTTTTTTTACAAGTGGGATACTTCTATATGATCTAATTTGTGAGTCTACTTATAAACCTTTCCAACGATCAACTCTCAAACATTTTCCTCTTCTATCTACTTGCAAACCTTTTCCTGTTAAACCACTAATAAGAGATCCGATCAATGGAATTCCTAATGATGCAAGAAGTCCGAGAAATCCCCCGTCTTGCTGTTGTTACTTTGTTAGTTTAAAGTTGAACAACCCTCAGATTTTATTATCTTTTTATTTGTGGTAGTGTTAACGCATTAGAGTCAAGAAATGCTTGTTTTTTATCACTCGGCACAGTTACCATTCCTTTTCCAAATAGTTTGTCGATTCCACTACTTGCCAGACCACTAAGTACTCCTGTTGCTAGTGGTGCTAATACTTTCGGAGCGAGTCTAGCAACTGTTGGTAATATTGTTTTAGTTAACAAACCAGCTAATGCACCTAAAAAGCCTCCATTTTTAGACTGTGACCTCATTTGCGATTTTGATATATTTATGTCTAATCCCCGTCCATCAGATTTAGCTTTGTTAATATTGTTAATCTGAGTAGCTGTCAGCAACAAAGAAGTGGAGCGCTGTGTTCTAGTGGTAGAGCGTTGGACCCATGATCCAAAAGTCGTGTGTTCGATTCCCGTCATTGTCATATGCGTTGTGTCCCTGAGCAAGACACTTTATCTGCATTGCTTAGTACTGGTTCTACCCAGGAAGACATCGAGAGTGATTCAAATAAGTTCATAGAGCTTTCATTACAATCGATGTAAAATAAATAAGTTTAAACTAACAAAGGAAAATCCCCAGTTAGTTGGTAATTTTTTAACCTAAGTGTTAATTCACTTTTGTTTTCATATGCTTTTGCTTAACTTCTCTTTTGCCCCTCTGTAAAATCTATCGAATACTTTACGTAAGTCATATATACTATAAGTTAGATTAAACAATAACTAGTTCATTTCCAACAGTACCAATAACAACATTTTCCTTGTATAATACTAAAGCATAAACTGTATATCTAGCAGTAGGAACGTTGTTTAGTTTATATCTCAAACTTAGTTGTTTTGGATCAAAGAAGGATAAAAATATCGGACAGGGAAAGCAGCATTCAAGGACGACAGTCAACCACAAAACACAAAAACAAACACGCAAACAGACAAACGAAAAGGCAAAAGTAATAAAAAATGCAAACGACATCACAAACACAAAAGGTTTGACAATAGGGCTACCGCCTTGGAACGGTCAGTGGCAAAGTAGGCCACTGGGGGTTTAAACCGGTTCTAGGGTGCACCAAACCTCCCACTTACCCTACTGTCATCCAATTAAAACAGGACAGTGTAAATAAAGAAATCCCCGCCATGATCTAAACTCTAACCAACAAGGCAGCATCAATAGGCAATATAAGTAAAACACAAATATGCTCGTGTAAATATAATACAAAAAAACAATAGCCTAGAAAGCCACAATGAAGGTACTCAATGACTTGGCAGAAGCCAGAGCAGTAAGAGAATACACCATTAAGGGCACGACAAGAAAGAACATGGACAAACATCAAACGCCACCGTCCCAATGGGCTTTAGGTAGGCGTCATCATAGGGTCCACAGCCTGTCCGGTCATCGTACAATTTAAGAGGAAAGCATAGTGGCGAACTGTAAAAGGGTCCACCACCAAGCATGCAGTACTGACTTCATCACCTGTGTATCTTAAATCGAAATATATCATTCTGAAGAGATTTTTAAAATAACCCGCATTGAGTAAAGTTCCAGTGTTTTTATCATTTTGTTTGTAAGAATAATTAATAACATCTCTGAATATTCTTATGATATTAGCGTAACTATATTCGGTTTCTGGATAATAAACTCCATTTCCAACTTCCAATCTAGCTGATTGTAAATAACAATAAGCATTATCAGCATTTAGTTTAAACGTATCCAAAATATGAGGATTTTGTGTCTGGGAAGAACTCTTGTCTAACCTTTGCAGATAAACAAAAACATGTTTCGGACTTTTGACTCCAGCCGTTATTCTAAATACGGATTCAGTTAGTTGAGTATTTCCGCTTTCTTGTATCATTTCACGAAGATAAGTCCATCTTGTTGTTGCCATGTGATTTGTCATTACGTAACAAACCATCTGAGTTAAATATCATTCTGGGTATCCACAAAACTAATTTATTAATAACCACTCGACCATCATCACAACCTGATCTGAAAATTAGCACATTATCATCTGTCATTTGCAAGCTAATTTGAATCTGACTAGGAGGAAGCATGTTTGTTTCTAAACCCCCAAAGAAGGAATATTTATTTAATGGGATTATAGAGTCAACTTTTTTTTATTAGTTATGATTAGGATATGACGAGCAGCAAATCCTCGGTTGTAACCAGCGTGATCATTTCGAGATTCTGCAGCAGCCGTATTGTCTTAATAAAAGTATTCGTTTGTTCCGGTTGTCAAATCTTTGTCTGTTTGTAGAAGACAAATCATATGCTATCAATTATTTATCCAAATGGTACTTTCTGTCGTAAATAGTTTTCTTTCGGTTGTAATTGCAACCTGTAATGAGATTATAACCATTGTGAGTATCACAATTAAGGAAAATACGCTCGTTATCGAAAACTTAACAAGTATCATTACAATTTATACATGCGTAAGTACACTTGTAACACAGCTAGGTTTTGACACAATATTTACAATTTGTTGAAAGCTTCTTTTTTTTAGTCATGTAAAATAAGATACAATCTGAACACACTCCAGGAGGATCAATAATGTCTAAAACTCCTTTACAATATTTGCAATTCATTATATTATACTATAAAATTATATTTCGATACAGGCTTGAAGAAATATTATCTTATGTAATATTATAATGGAACGTGTGGAAAAATAAATCAAATGACATGTGCTCAAATGGTTGATTTTGAAGATATGAATCAACTTGAAAAAGAGTTAATTGTTTTTACAAACTTTTAAGATCTGACTGAAATTTCCCCCCCCCCTCCCCCCCCCCCCCCCTCTACCCCCCAGATATAAACAAGTTGCATGCTTTTTGTAAAAAAAATAATTCATTAGCAACTCGTGTTTTTTTAACTGAGGATTCTTTTATTCCTTACTACAGCATTTTGTTAGACAAAGGAATTGATATCATAACGTATGGATAAATAAAAATAATTGATCTAACCAGGGAACAAATATTTTACTTCAAAACAATAAACTGCAGAAAACACAACCAAGCGTTATACAATTTCTTAAAACGGAACTAAGAAAAACGGGTGGCTTTAAATTAAGAGTTGATGTAAAACATACTTTTAAAAAAACATCGATGGGAGACAAAGAAACGGGTCCTGCTCCACATACAAAACAGCTTACTTTAATTCTAAAGCGGCACAAATATTAACCGAAAATAATATTATCGAGACGCTGGACAAAGCACGTGAGGAAATTGTAAATAGAGTTGGAAATTGGATATTCAGATGGAAAGTGGTTGGCAAATTGAGACACTAGATGCACACTACATAAATCGACTGACGTATAAGCCTTTACGTGGTAGCTCTTATTTAAATTTACCGAAAGAACTTGCTCATGCTAAAAAAGGACTAATAAATATAAAAAAATGAAGATAACGAGTGTTTTAAATGGTGCCACTTAGCTTCTACGTTTCCTGTTAAAACACATCCCGAGAGAATATCGCATTATAAAAAGCATATCAGAGGTTTTAATTATAAAGGAATAACATTTCCTGTTACTATCAAACAAATCCCAAAAATAGAAAAACAAAACAACACTTGTTTTAACATGTGATGTGAAGATAATCAAGTATACCCTTGTACATATCAAAAAATAAAGCCCTTTCTCAGCAGAGAAATTACAAACGGAAACAGAGCGTATCTCAGATATGACAAATTAGTAACAAATGGCGAGTCATATGTGTACGACTCAGAAAGCAACGACATTATAATCTTGAATAAATAGGACACTGGTCAAGGTCTTAATATAAATATTGTAGAAAACAACATTGATATCAACATTCTATCTTGGAACATTCAAAGGTTATTAAAACATACTAGTTACAATGCTTTTTTTAAGTTATTTGAAACAATTTGATATTTGTGCACTTAATGAAACTTGGTCAAAACACGAGGATGAGTTTAATGGCATTGTAGATGGATACCAATGTTACAATAATATTAGAAAGAAAAGATCCAGTAAAGGTCGCCACTCTGGCGGTGTTTTTGTTTTTGTTAAGTCTCACTTAACAGAGGGTGGATTAATTACGAGAGTTTTTAATCATTTAGAAAATTGCATCTTTCTAAGGTTTAATGATAACACGTTTAATGGTAACAAGACAACTAAAAGTATTTTGATGTGTTTTCTATATGTTTCTCCAAGAGGCTCAAGTATTTATGACGCAAATGATGGATCAAATGGTGTGGAAGTATTTGAAGAACAGTTATTAGAAGTTGTTTCAGAGTTTCCCGAAGACGAACTTGTTTTAGCTGGAGACTTTAACTCTAGATGTCGTTCAATGCAAGATATTATTGAAGATGATGATATTGATTTTGTTTTTAATGTTGATAATGCTGTGTACGATAATAATAACTTCAATATGTATAGAAATTCTAAGGATCGAACTTGCAACTCGTTTGGTTATGCGTTTATAGACATGTGTAAAATGTACTGTATTCATATTCTAAATGGTAGAATATTTAATGACACAGTTGGACATTTTACATCTACAGCAAATGATGGCCTCAGTTTAGTAGATTATTTTATTGTTTCATCTAGCTTGTTCCCATTTGTCACACATTTCAAATAGGTGAACGATCTGAGTCTGATCATTTTCCACTTGTATGCAAGTTCTCATTTCAATCACCACGAGTGAATGATAGGCAAGCAAATGATGAAAATCACAGTACAGAAAATCAAAACTCTTTTAAACGCTATAAATGGGACGAAAAAAAAAGGGACGAATTCATAAAATATATTAAATCCTCCATTATGACTATGAAAGAAATTATTTTAATTGATGTATTAACTGATATTAATCTAGCTGTTCATAAAATTGTTGATATGTTTCATACTGCAGCAAATAATATGAAAGTTAAATCTTTCAAATTAAATGACAAACACGTACAACAGGATTGGTGGGATGATGAATGTGAAAACATGAAGAAAGAAAAACTGAGACAATTAAGACATTTCCGAATGATTAGTACGAGGGAAAACCTACAACATTATAAACATATCAAAAATAGATTTAAGCAATATTGTAAACAAAAACAGAATGAATTGCAGGAAAAATTTAAACAAGAACTAGAATCGCGGAATAACACAAATTTATTTTGGAAAACGGTAAAAAAACTTAGGTTCAAACGGAGTAATACATCCACTGAACATGTCTCTAAAGCTGAGTGGTATGAACATTTTAAACAATTATTGTATAATGAAGACTTGGGTAACACTATAGATTTTGAAAACCTTGTACAACAGAATCATGTTATCGACGACATTTTTAATGACACATTTTCACTTTTAGAACTACAAAAAAGTGTTAAAGATTTGAACCTTGGTAAATCTACAGGTCCTAGTGGAATACTAGCAGAGATGGTAAAATGCACTATTTCAGACATCTCAGATGTATTATTACCTTTGTATAATAGAATATTGGATACGGGTGTCTATCCAATAGTTTGGGGTCAAAGCATTTTATGCCCATTTCACAAATCCGGTTCATTACATGACGCTTACAACTTCCGCGGTATGTCTCTTATAGACACACTTAACACGATTTTAACTGGAATGATGTTCAATAGATTATCAACCTGGGCAGAAAGTCATAATAAGATTGATGAGGCCCAATCAGGTTTTAGAAAAGGTTATTCCACTATAGATAATCTGTTTACGTTAATGTCAATGGTTCAAAAGTATATTAGTAAAACAGGTGGGAAATGTATTGCCTGTTTGTTGATTTTTGTAAAGCTTTCGATACTATTGATCATACAGAGATGTTAAACAGCCTTATAAGGAAAGGAGTTGGTGGTAAATATCTGACATGTTTAATAGCCATGTATAATAATCTTACATCATGCGTTCGCACTGGTTGTGAAACTTATACTGACGTATTTCAATGTAATATAGGATGTCGGCAAGGATGTAAATTAAGCACGATTCTGTTCAATCTCTTTATTAATGACTTGATTGATGAATTAAAGCTTACGTGCACAAACGGTATACATATTTCAGAAGAAGTTGATATCTTTGCAGTTTTATACGCCGATGACATGGCAAACTGCAGTGATACCGTAAGACTCCTACAATCTCAGATAAATGTTATTTCCAACTTTTGCATTAGAACTGGTATGCAAATTAATCTAAAGAAAACAAAAAAATTATAGTCTTTAGAAACTGGGGCTATCTTAGAAGAAACGAAAACTGGGTTTATAATGGAAGCAAAATAGAAATAGTCTCGATTTATAAGTATATGGGTTAATACATCACCCCGAAACTAATATGGACTAAAGCAAAAGATATGCTTGCAATTCAAAGTAAAAAATCGATTATATCACTATACAAACTTCAAACAAATGTCGGTTTCTTTGATCATTATGAACGTTTTAAATTAATTGATACTATGGTTGTGCCAATCTTAACATATGGATCAGAACTATGGGGATATGAATACTCCCCACTAATTGAAAATGCTCAAAACCAATTTTGTTGTAGATATTTAAAATTGTACAAAAATACATTTCACGCTTTTGCACATGGCGAATGCGGCAGATTTACTCTTTTTATTACTTATTATTGTAAATGTATAAACTATTGGCTACATCTTATCCGAATGAACAATACAAGGTATCCTAAACAGTGTTATATTATGCTTAAAAATCTTGATGAGGTTGGAAGAGTAACCTGGGCAACATGTGTTAAATCCTTACTATTCAAATATGGTTTTGGTTTTGTGTGGATTTTAGAAGATGTAGGTGATGAGCAATTATTTATTTCTATTTTTAAGCAGCGTTTAATAGATTGTGCCTTACAAAATTGGCGTGGCAACTTAAACCAGTCAAGCAAAGCAATTCACTATCAACAATTTAAAACACATTTGGATGTTGAAAGGTATCTAACATTAAACATAGCATTGGAATTTAAAATTGCACTGTCTAAACTTAGATGTTCAGCACATTCTCTTTTTGTTGAAACGGGCAGACACAATAATATCGCATATGAACATGGAAGATGTATGTTATGTAACTCTCACGAAATAGAAGACGAATTGCATGTTGTTATGAAATGTTCGTATTATACGAACTTACGCAAACAATACCTTTTCGAAGTCATAGGCGGTAACTTTAATAGTATTTATGTTTTCTACAATTTAATGAGTACAACAGATCCTTAGAAGTTAACGCAACTTTCGAAATATGTGTATGCACATTTTAATAAGAGAAAACTTTTGTTTCAAGCTCACAACATTGGAACATGAATAGAAACTCGATTTGGTGTATTTGTCAGTAGTTGTACTTTTTGTTCTGCTTTTTGCAACACCGAGGCTGTTAATTTTATATTCAGAAATAGTCATTTTCATTCCACTGTTCTATATATTTCAATGTTTGTTACTATATTTGTTTGTCTCTTTGTCTACTTTTGTCACATTGCTGTATAGTTGTATAATATGCAACACGTCATTTGTATTATGGGCCAGAGGCCTAAATTACTCGGAATAAAATATTGTCTATTATTGTCTAAATAAATAAAGCAGAGGAAACATGTGATATGCGTTTGATCACCGAAAAAGAAAAAAATCATTATGTGTGGGTAATTTTTTTTAACAGGTTAATGTATAATCAAACAGCACATAAAGAAAATAATGGTTTTGCAGAAGATGCTGCAGTGCTTTAAATTAGAAAGGGTGCTAAAAAATATAAGCCTGTTTGTTTTTCACTTAACGGAAAACAAGCAGTAGAGATGCCAAACAAGATTGAAAAAGTTAAGTTTAAAAACTACGACAGGCAGCTAATAGGTTCCGTTGGTTATATATTTTGATTTTGAAGCAGTAACCGAAAGTATTTCTTCAGCTTTAAACAATCCTGAAAAATCATATACAGAAGCATATCAAAAGCATACTGATTGTAGTTATGGGTATAAGGTTGTTTGTTGTTATGGTGGTCAAAATTCAAATCCAGGTGTGACGTACAGAGGACAAAATGCTGTTTACAAGTTTTTAGAAAAAATGATAGAAGAAGAAAAGTGGTGCAAGAAAACTATGAATACACATTTTAAGAAAAATTTGGTGATGTCACCGGAAGAAGAAGCTAAATTCCAAAAATCTAAATCATGTCATATTTGTGGTAATGGTTTTTCAATAACTCTCAAAAAAGATGACCTAGGTCGTACAGTAGCATATGAAAACTCCGTTAGAAAAGTTAGAGACCATTGTCATATAACTGGAAAGTACAGAGGAAGCGCTCATGACATATGTAATATTAATTTCAGACTAACTAAAAAAATACCTGTGTACTTGTGTTTCATAATTTGAGAGTTTATGATTCTCACTTCATAATGCAACACATCGGAAAGTTTAAAAAAAACATAAATGTTATACCAAATAACATGGAAAAGTGCATGGCTTTTATGTTAGGACAAAGTTTGGCGTTTATTGACAGTTTCCAGTTTATGTCTCAATCATTAGAAAATTTAGTAAAAAACATCCCTTCGTTTCAATACACCTCTCAGGAATACTCTGGCGACAAGCTATAATTAATAAAAAGAAAAGGTGTTTATCCTTATGATTACATGAACAGTTTTGAATGTTTTAAAGAAACTAAATTACCTTGCAAAGATAGCTTTTATTCTCAATTAAATGATGAACACATTTCAGATGCTGATTACGATCATGCTAAAAAATATGGAAAACATTTAAGATTAAAAATATGGGAGAATATCATGATCTGTATCTTAAAAGAAGAGTATGATAATGGACCTTTGGAAACGGCCGAACACGACAAGACTGATGTGCTGCTGCTTGCAGACGTTTTTGAAAACTTTAGAAAAATGTGTATTGAGTATTACAAATTAGATCCTTGTCATTACTTCAATAGTCCTGGTTTAGCCTGGGATGCATGCCTTAAGATGACTGGTATCCAACTTGATTTAATAACTGATATTGATAAATATTTGTTTGTGGAAAAAGGATTAAGAGATGGCAGTTATATCGCAAACATATATTCACAGGCTAACAATAAATATATGAAAAACTATGACAAGAAAAAAGAAAGCAAGTACATAATATACCTTGATGTTAATAACTTGTATGGGTGGACTATGTACCAACCGTTGCCTACTGTTAACTTCAAGTTGGTTGATAATTTTGAAAAAGGAAAATCAAATTACATTGTTATGTGTGATATTGAGTATCCCAAGAAACTGCATGACTCCCATAATGAGTATCCTCTTGCCCCAGAAAGTTTAAATATAAAAGATGAGTGGTTGTCAGACTATTGTAAAAATTTAAAACAAAAGTTTAAATTGGGATCTTGCAATGTTAATAAACTTGTTACGACGCTGAAAAATAAAGAAAAGTATGTCGTGCATTTAGAAACTTAGAATTGTATAAAAAGCTTGGATTAAAGATGACAAAAATACATCGAATACTACAGTTTGACGAATCAGAGTGGTTAGAGACATACATAGACTTTAATAATGCCAAGAGAACAGCTGGTAAAAATGCTTTTGAAAAGGATTTCTTCAAACTGATGAACAATTCAGTTTTTGGTAAAACTATGAAAAATTTGAGAAAAAGAATTAATGTTAAATTAACTCACGACGAGGAGGTTCTCTTAAAATATGTAGCAAGACCTTCATTCATTTCTTGTAAAATGTTTAATAAAAATTTATTTGCCAATAACAGAATAAAAGAACGATTAGTTTTAAATCGTCCTTGTTATGTTGGCATGTGTATTTTAGACTTGTCAAAATATTTAATGTATAATTTCCATTACAACTATATCAAAAATAAATATGATGAAAAAAGTCAAGTTATTATTTACTGATACCGATTCCTTATGCTCTGAAATAAAAACAAAAGATGTCTATGCAGACTTTCACAAGGATAAAGAACTTTTTGATAATTGCGATTATGATCCAAAAAGTAAGTTTCCTTTTAATGATAAAAAAAAGGTTATTGGCAAGATGAAAGATGAAACTTGTGGAATACCCATTGTTGAATTTGTTGGGAAGTAAACTATGTTTGTACATGCTAGATAATGAAGCTATTTCAAAAGAATGCAAGGTTGTTAAAAAGTGTGATGTTAAAAAACAAATAGCACACGACGATTTTATTTAAAGCAACAGAAAGTCACAATGAGATGAAAGTTTATAGATCACAAAAGCATAACATAAGCAGCTATGTAATAAATAAAAAAAGTTTATCAGCTTATGATGATAAAATTTACATACTAGATAATGGACAAGATACCTTAGCATACAAGTAAAATACTCCATGGTAAGAAATGATATGCAGAGCGATGATGAAGACTACTGCCCGGTTCCGTCTGACTTTGCTTAATGAATTGCAAATGTTATTAGTTGAATTGTATGAGAGAAATATTATGTTATTAAAATGACAAACTTGATTGATAAGTATTATAGAAAGGGTGGGTGTGCGGGGTGGGTGGGGGGTGGGGGGGGGCGGGGGGGGCGGTAAGGAGGGGGTTGGGAGTTCAGCGATAGTTTCCTAGAGTGGGTTTGCTCAAGTAATTAATAATGTGTGTCAGGGCTTTTGGCCCAAGTATGCTATCATTCAGATTTTTTTTTGTAAATGATGGTGTACTTGAGTTAACAGCCATGGCTGACACATTTTACAGTTGCTTGGGTTTGAAGCCCGCTCTGGGAAACTGTCCTGGAACCCCCACTTTCTATACTATTCTTGACACTTGTGTCAAATTATAAAAATAATTCTATAAAACATGTTTTAGCAAGCAGAACTTTGCATATGAAGCATATATTCAGATTTGCACACTAAAATGAGTATGAAAGGAGAAATTTGGAAATGGCCGAACACGATAATTACAAAAGATATTGCAGTCTCGGTTTGACTGAGACTGATCATGAAGGTAGTGAAACGTGCTTGCTACCGTTAACGCCCTCTAGCCCCGGGTTTGAGCAGGACTCAATATTTAACATGTCAATAAAACAGAAATTTGATCCAACTCAAAGATGGTATGCATATGATGGTGAACATGGAACCTTCAGTGAGGTATTTTTACACCATCCCATGGCCAGCAGCGTATGGTCCCAGTGTCTAACAAAATGCTTTGCCCTAAACGAGAAAACAATGGGCGATGTCAAAATGGAATTGAATTGGGACCAGAGGTTATGAAGCCTGCGTATCACATGTAAAAGTCAAAAGACGTGCTTTCTAAGTAAAATTCAATCAATTGTGGCATGCTATCTAATTACAGTAACGTAAACAAGCTAAAACTCTTTTTCCCAAATTCCACTATAAGCACGACAGATAATAGCTATATGCGACAAAGTCAAGTTTTTATACATATTAATAATGTTTTTTTTCCAGGATAAACCCGTCATAAAATGTTCACCATATCCTATTTGGTTTAAACATATTTTATTTCACAAGCTTTTTACAACATAATATTTGTACACAATAGAAGAAAAAGGATTAGAACGAAAGTAAGATACTTATGATGTTCTTCTCCTAGGTATGATATTAATTGTACACAGTTGATGGCATAGTAAACAGCAATAATTAGATATTTTCACAATATACATTCTGGAAGTATGAGAACTTAAATTACTTAAGTGTAAGTTTTTTGTATATACATATTCTAGAATAATGCTTAGATATAATTGAAATAATAAAAAGTAACAAAAAGGAAAAAATAGAAAGTAACTTGAAAAATACGAAATTCAAACAGACAAAAAATTAAATGAATAGATTATGCAAATACATTTAATTGTTATTTATATTTATTTATAAATCTCCAGTGTAAATCAATTTTTTGAAAATAATTAGGGAATTTGGGGCGACACAGGGAAAGGGGGTGTAGTTGATTTGGGAATTCAACAAAAGAACAAATCGATCTACTAGTTAAAACGTTTTGAGTTTTTAATATAATTGTGTACCGCACCGAATATAAGAATATTTGTATCGTACGATACATTTTGATCTCCAAATAGAAGTGTTTTCAGTGTAATATTTGGTAGACGGGGTAATGAATTTACCAATACATTTCTAATATCAGTATATTTATTGCACTTAAAGAAGAAGTGGTCACCGTTTTCAACACATCCGCATGTACAAATAGGCGATTCTACCATGTTTTTGGAAAACAGATCATTGTTAAGGGAACTGCAATTTAGACGCAGTCTAGTATGCAATATCTGTATGTTTTTTCTCCGAAGAGATAGTGTTTAGGAGTTCTGTTTTGATTACTTTTAAGTGAGTTTTTGAAGGAAATAACTGTTTCGGCGTGCCTTGATTCTTCGGTTAAGTTATTCCATTCGCGAATAACAGAGGGGAGAAAAGAATCATAGTAGTAGTTGGCTCGGGCATTGACAGTTTGGATGTTTGAAGAGTTCCGTAAGTTATACCGTGATATATTACCTACAGGAGGAGGAACAAGCTCAGAGAGAAAATTGGGAGTTAAGTGGTTTGTCATTTTATAAAACATAACGAGTTTATGCTTACGGCGCCTATTTCCGAGAGTTTCCCATCCAGTTTCTTTGTATAGGTTGTCAATAGAGACAAGTTTCGTTGCTCCAGTTACTATCCGAGCGGCCTCATTTTGTATTTTGTCTAACTCATATTTTTCATATTGTGTGCAGTTATCAAAGAGAATATCTCCGTATTCTAAAATAGGTCTTATGAAGGACGTATATATAGTTTCTAAGGACACTCTATCTAGTTTGTATTTAAGTTTCCGCATAATATTAATCCTCTGCCATGCCTTTGATTTGATATATTCGATGTGCTTGTGCCAGGATAAATCATTTGACAAAAGGACGCCGAGGTGTTTATGATCATCGACTTCAGTTATTATCTGGTCATTCATAAAAACTGGTGGGTGATTGATAAAATTGACTTTCCGTGAAATAAGAAGAGATTTAGTTTTGGATGGATTAAATTTGACAAGCCATCTATCTGCCCAATTTGATATTTTCAAGAGATCGGAATTCAGTGTATTCGCAGCAGATATCGGATTATCTGCAACAATAAACAAACCTGTATCGTCTGCAAAAAGACGAATATTTGAATTGATGTCTATAACAATATCATTAATGTATAGAAGGAATAACAGTGGTCCCAAGATGGAGCCTTGGGGAACACCGGCTTTAATGTTATTCCAATCAGATTGGACACCTGGTAGGACAACGCGTTGTTTTCTATCTGTAAGATAGCTTTTGAACCATGTTAAGAGATTTCCTGTGATACCAACAGCCTTTAATTTTACAAGAAGTCCCTCGTGCCAAACACGATCAAAGGCTTTGCTAATATCACAAAAAATCGCCCTAATTTCCTTTCCAGAATCAAGAGCTTGACAGAAAAAGTTATATAAATACGCAAGCTGGTTAACTGTTGAGTCACCTGGAACAAAACCAGACTGCAGTGAAGTTAAAATGCTATTGGTTAGAAAGAAGTTGAATACGTGTTTGAAAACGATTTTTTCCAAAACCTTTTCAACAGTACAGAGAAGTGCTATAGGTCTGTAGTTGGAAACAATTGATTGGTCGCCAGATTTGAAAACTGAGCAAACGTGGGCTTCTTTCCAGGTAACCGGGACCATGCTATCGTTTAAGGAATGATTAAACAAAGAACATAGAGGTTCTGATAGTTCGGTAGCTAGTTCTCTAAGAACACGGTTATTAATTGTATCAGGACCTACAGCTTTTCCTAAGGCTAGGGTTTCTAAAATTTGTTTTACTTCAAGAGGACATAGTGTAATGGAACTTAGGTTCGAGTCGTTTACAGTAGGTAAGACAGGAATTTGAGCATTATTGTCATTTATAAGAGTTTGATCTCGAAAAAAATCATTCAATAAGTTTGCTTTGTCAAAGTCATTGTTAATAATAGAATCGTTTGAGTGTAACGGGGGTACAGATTCCTTGCGATTTGAAAACATAAAATATTTCAACGTTGACCACCAGTTTTTAGAAGATCGATTTTCAGTTTTAAGTTTTTCAGACAATTGTTGGAGATTGACAACTTTGTTTTTCCGAATAAGGTCAATTGCTTCGTTTCTAAGTTTACGAAATTTCGCCCACTGGGCCGGTGTATTGTTTCGTTTAGCTTTTCGATAGGCTCGCTTACGTTTTCTGATCAAGCATTTAATAGCGGTAGTAATCCATGGAAGATCGTTTGGCTTGATTCGAACTAATTTATTTGGAATGCATTGTTTTGATATGTGTATTATATGTTCCGTTATATTGTTTGTGTGGACATTAATATCATTGTCATAATGCATAGTCCAGTCGGTATTTAGGGCCATCTGCCTTAACGTATCGTAATCCCCTTTATCGTAATACCAGATATGCCGTGTAAACGATTTAATATGGTTCTTTTTAAAGTTAAGAATACCAAATATTGGACAGTGATAACGAATATCTTGTTGTAAAAAGGGGTCCCCTACACCGCTTAGCAATACATTGTCTTTATTATTAACCAAAATAATGTCGATTATTGAAGATGAATTTTCTGTGAAATGAGTTGGTTCATTTATGCATTGGTGTAATGAGAACTGTTCACACATTGACGTTATTTGCCGACAGGAATTGGCATTGTTAAGATTAAAATTAAAATCACCGGTAATAATAATGTCGTTAATGTTCGTATCGACTGCAAGGTGTATTGCATTTTCAATAGTGGAATTATGAATGCTGTCTGCATTTGGTGGTCTGTAAAACAACCCGAAGAGAATGCGTTTCTGTTTCATGAAGATTTCAACCCATATACATTCAATTCCAATCGGTTCAAGATCATGCCTGCGTTTGTAATGTATAGAATTTTTTATATAGAGCATAACGCCACCATGACTATCTAGAGGGCGATCTTTTCTCTCAGGAGCTGAGAAGGAATCAAACGTAAGGTCAGTATCAAGTGTAGTTTGGTTGAGCCAAGTTTCAGAAAAGGCTAGTATGTCAAATTCACTTAGCTCTGTCCGTAAAATATCGAGTTTATGAAAAATGCTCTGAACATTATAGTGGACAAAAGACAAATGTCTTGTAAGTCCTAGTAAATCGATTGAGAAGGAAGATTGTGACGTCAAACTAGAGTTTGATAGGGTAGATGGACCAGGGTTTGGTTGTACATCTCCCGCAAGCATCAGTAGTATCGTAAACCATGTTGCAGTGACTGTACAATATAAATTGATAACTAAGCGAATTGAAAATTTTATATTATCCACTTGCTTCTGGCTTAACGGATATCGTCTTATCATAAACTGATAGTGTTTGAATTCGTGTGATATCACGTTTTGTTGTTTGATACGGTAGAGTACGGCAAAGAGACTGACGTCTTCTTTGTAGATCGATATCAGGACCAATGTTGTAAGCAGTATTGGAAGGTAACATCTCATATGAAACGATTTCATGTTGGCCACTATGCCATTGCTAATTGTCTTCATGATATCCTTAATAGTAATAACAGAAATAGCAGAGTAACCAACATGAACGCATTTTTGTTTCCGATATAGCAAAATGTGTTGTTTCCATGATACTGTACCCCATCCCCATGTGTCATCCCTAACGAAAGGAAACAAAAAACAATGAAAAAAAACGAAAGACTAAATAACATAAGGGTATGTGAGAAGGAAGTAGGTTATGAAGTATATACATTACACACATGTACAAGGATTATGTTTAAGGTAAGCAGCACACCAACAAACAAAAGTAAAATTACTAAGTTTGAACAAGCAAAAATGATCTTAAAGCCGACATGCATGTAACACTGCTCTTAGCTCTTATGAAGACGTAAAGCTAACGCGTATGCGTTATGAATACTCGAATACAGTAATTAGTAACACAGTAGTTAACAGTTGAGTAGTTACTATATATACATATATGTCAAATGAAATCACCCTACAAGTTAACATTTCCTGTGAAATTTTTTAATTTTTTTACATATTAATTTGCATGAAACTAATATAATACCGACTATATACATGGAACTCTTAAATCACTAAAATGGGAGCGATACTTCTTTGGGAAATAACAAATTATATATCAACTAATAGGAAAGCAAAACTATAGTTGTCCCTGTGAATTGCCATAATAGCTTAGTTTCTTTTGTAATATAGTATGAAAATAAAATATAAGTAAAAAAAGTACACACTATTTTGAGTATATATGTCCGTATGCAACACCATACATTATAACATCTCTTTGTGAAGTTTAGATACTAAAATACACTAAATTTGCATGGAAAACAGTGAAGCGACGCAATATTCATATGTCACTGTGAAAATCACTATAAATTGTACCAACAACTCTTGGTAAAATTATATAAAGCATGTACTGTATATGCATAAAATAGTATTAAAGAGACGCTGTATATTTTATCTCACTGATGGATCACCATCCATTTTAGAAACATTTCTCAATGGCATTTGATATGTTATTAAACTGAACATGGACTCTACTAAGTTAGTGAGGAGTCACTTCAAATGTAGGACAAATGAGTTCAAACTAAATGATTCCCGCCGACCATTGTGATTTATATAAACAGTAGGGTTATATTGTGTATTTACATATATCGATATCCCAACTTTGCACGTGCATCACCCCGTGCGGTCTCACCAAAACAGGTTTCACAAGGTAATCCACCGTTATTAAATAAAACAGTAGCTATACTGCTGAAAAAAGTTTATGCGGTAATGACCGTGGAGTTCAAGTTAAACGATAGTTAGTAGGGCATCAATACTGCTTCGTTGGTAACTCTGTGGATCTCATTGTTTTTGTCTTTAATTAGCACAGTGCCATCCGTAGACCAGGCTCCCAAAAGACGGTTAGCTTTGACGAGATTGCGCGCTTTGAACAGCAAGTTGTTACGGTATCTCGTAAGATCTTCGTTCACAAAGACACCCGAATATCCGCGATTCTTAGCTTGCGTACGCGATCGATACAACTTCTGACGGGATCTGTATGCAACGAATTTGACAATGATAGCCCGAGGTTTGCTTGACGGTTTACCAACTCTGTGGCTTCTGTCAATATCTTCAAGTTGTATATTGGCATATCCTATTTCAGCTGGGTACGGAAAATATTTAGTGGTGTCAAACGTACCAAACGTTTATTTATGAAGATTTAATTTCGGAATTAGTTGCACACATAGCAACCTACATGTTCATACCAAAATAAAAAAAACGCCCAGGTAATTAATTTTCAAAAGATCCCAAAAATGTTGAAACTCAAAATTACGGTTTTTAGAGACGGAATTTGCCTAAACACGCTCAAAAACGATCAAAAAGAATTCCATTTCGTACGAAGTTTGGTGCTCTATTTACTAGTTGTCTCTGAAATTCGCCCATAAGTACGAATCTGGGAGAGACCGAATTAACACATTATTCCTCTTTAAGTGTCACTGCACCATGGATTTGCTTTTATATAGGAATGATTTATGTCAAGAGACAAATATGTTCATTTGTATTTGTACACAATTTCATAACACATATTAATCAAACCGCCTAGCGTTCTCCAATAGAAAAAAACAACTCAATAATAATAGCGGGTTATGAATCATGTAAGAAAAGAATGACGTCAGTTTCTATTTTGGCACATCATGGATCGATTACCCCATTTCTGCTTTCGCTTTACCTTCTATGTCAGTCATACTTGAATATCTCAAGCACAAACTAAGAAATGTTTCAATACATCATTCGGATGAATTAAAGTTAAAAATGACATCAGACAATTAAAGGCGGACATTTTACTCGTATATCACAAATAAGGTAGGGAACGGTTTTTTTCTAAGCAATTTCTGACTCGACACCATGGAGGTACACATTCAATGGTGTTATTACACCTTTAATTATTGAACGGAAAAACAATAACGTACTGTGTCTCAACAAAGGTTAGAACAGTTATAGATCCTCATTACAAGACGTGATCTGATATTTGCAACTTATCATTATTTACCGATTAAAATGTTATTTAAATGTTTATATTAGCAAGCGTTCCTAATAGTGTGTTTTTTTGCGGAATGGTATAAACTCCCTTATTCGAAAAACTCTACTTTTCTATTTTTTTCATTAGTCGACGAATTCTAGTTCTGATTCACAAATACACACACGTTCTCACCTTTTATATATTTACATACATATATGTGCATGCATATGCTTTTATAATTTATAAAAGTAATATATTGTGTATTGATAAACGAAAGTGCAAACATAATAAATTCTCTGGTGATAACTATGCTGCCCTCGTTGCTTTCCTGATTTATTCTAATCTCAATATAAATAGTAAATAAGACTGTCAGAGCATATGCCTTGAGCCAATCAAGTGTTGTAGATAATGTATAGGACGGAAATTGAAATCAGTCCACCCTCCGTCATCTTATCGGGAAGCGGTCAAAACTTCAAATCTTTCTAATTGTCCTTCTGAGCAGAACAAATTGTCCTTCTAAACAGTCAATATTCACTT
This sequence comes from Cyrtodaria siliqua, assembly GCA_037043455.1. Classification (NCBI taxonomy): domain Eukaryota; kingdom Metazoa; phylum Mollusca; class Bivalvia; order Adapedonta; family Hiatellidae; genus Cyrtodaria; species Cyrtodaria siliqua. The sequence continues at coordinate 79,955 of JAWPHD010005618.1, read as the reverse complement.
AATATCATTTACTGGTGAAATGAAAATTATGTGAATACATACATTCTAGGTATATCAGGACTCGTCAGTTACTTTGAAGAGTAAATAACATCCGAGATGATCGCTCACGTTGTTTACATGTGACTGCCATTAACTTTATAAGTTTACAACAAATATAATATCTTACAAAAACACATCAAATATGAAAACAGGCATGTCATTTTGCAGTCTTGGTTTGGTTTAAACATATTTTATTTCCAAATAGTTACAACAATACACACAATTTGTACACAAAAACAAAAGGATCAGAACGAAAGATAAAATCTTATAGAGTTCTTATCCACTGGTTGAATATGGTAAGGATAAGATAGCGGTAAATTTGAAATATGAATATGCTTGTATCAATCGATAGAAATAATGCTAATACTAAAAGGAGAAAAAAATGTAGCAACAATTTAAGGAATAAGAAAATAATCGATTTACATTAGAGAATGCAGAAACGAAAATAACGAGAATAATATGGGTATGAATTAAAAAAAGTGAAGAAAGGTAGAAAGGAAAATCCTATAAAAAAATAAAGGAACGGGATTCGCACAGAAGACATAGCCGCTAGGGTTTAGGCGTTTAGGAGCACACCAATGAAACAAGTTCGTCTTGTCTGCATCTCCCTATATTAGTTGGTTTGATATATAGTTGTATAACAACGTATTAGCATATCTTTCTCCGTGGCACAACGTTGTATGGTAATATAAACTCAGAAACTAAAATAGACATAACATTTTTGTCAAAAATAGAACACGTTGGTGTTAATACAATATCACATTACAAGAATAACACCATAAGAGAATATTAGCAGCCTCTAATTCATTATAATATATAGCTTCAAACAAACTTTCACGTTAAGTAAGCCTTTTGAAGCCCTACAAGACGTTTTACTTAACAACTGTGACTAAAATAGCATACACTGTTTCATTTACCAACTGATCGATACTCTGGTTCTAAAGGGAAATAACAATGACATATTGTACCTGAACGTAGGATAGAGCAGTTAAGTATCTTCATTACAAGGTGTGACAATTTGGTTCCATTTGTACATGTATTGAAATGTTATTATGGAACTTATCATTAGTTACCGTTTCCATGTTATATATATAGTAAGCGCTCCTAATAGTGTTTTCGCAGAAAAATGCAGAAACCAAACTTTCACATTGGCGAGTTTGTGTTTGTGATTTCACATGCCTTACTTCTTCTTAACTTTGTAATTGCTGTTTGTTTTAATGCGTGTTTCTAGTTGACGGTGTTCTGTGAAAGCTACTTATCGTGTTCGTCTTTTACCTACTAGATTTGTTTCACAAGAGAACACACGTTATCGCCTTTTACATTGCGTAGAACTTTTTATAAACGTGGAAGTAATATATACTAGTCAAAACTCCTAAATACCTACCTAAGAATATGTCAGTACTATTCGCATTGTTTTGTGTACTTCACGCGTGATTAGATTTACGGTTGAACAGCATTATAACGAGTTTAAATCGCCTTCTCCGATTGCATGACAACATTGTACACATTGTAAAGCTTTCAAGTCGACGTGTTTCTTAGAAATAAATTATAACGCGTGCACAACTGGGTGCGCAGGATTGTGTTAAGTGCTTCGAATTAGTGCCACTTCTGATGTTCTTAATGCTTAAATATGCCAATTAAAATTATTTTGAGATCATGTTCATTTTGTTTATTTTGCTCTTAGAATTTTGTAAGATACTGGGACCATACGCCGCTGGACATGGGGGGTCGGTGTAATGAGTATAAAGGTCGCCATGTCCACCGCCATGCATATGGCGGTGGACATGGCGACCTTTATACTCATTACACCCACCCCCCATGTCCAGCGGCATATGGCGGTGGACATGGCGACCTTTATACTCATTACACCCACCCCCATGTCCAGCGGCGTATGGTCCCAGTATCTAACAAAATTCTATGCTCCGAAGAGCAAAATAAACAAAATGAACATGATCTCAAAATAATTTTAATTGGCTTATCTTATATTGAGAGATTTGGGGTGGTGTCTTGCTGGCGGCACTGGACATTTTAACGATTTCTTTTTTAACATTATATGCTTATAATTATAAGAGTCCATTCCCTTTGGAAGGGAGCATGAAGCAGACACAACATGAATTATGTATATATGTACATATTAAGTTAAATCATTTTTAAGAAATGGTGACGCGCTGGCGCTGGAAAATAAAATTATTATTTATAATCCTCGATTGAATTTTATATATAAAATAGACCAACATGAGCTTATTCCACCTGTGTCCCCATCACTCAGCCTCTGCCAAGTTAATCTTCTTGTGTCCCATGCAAACCATCTATTGCCATGTCTTGCATCTGCTTGGATCCTGCCATCCGTGCGTGATTGATAAGCATTAGTAACATTATTTAAACTACTAAGATGATTATAAATAAACTACTATTGAAAACCTCGCCAAAAGGCCTAGTTGCCAACGGCGAGGAAAAATAAAACCTTATACTACTACTACCATATGCATGCCATCTTTGGGATGGTTAAAACTCTGTACTATTGAGTTTATGAATATTGAGTTCTGCTCAACCCCGGGCTAGGGGGCGTGAGCGGTAGCAAGCATATTTCACTACCGTTCATGAACAGTCTCAATCAAACCGAGACAATATTTCGTATGTATCGTGTTCGGCCGTTTCCAAAGGTCCACTCTCATACTCTTTTACTAGCATTACCACTACACATGCGTTTGCAAAAGACATTTTCTAAATATTTAATGTTAACACTAAATTACAGTTATTTGAATTTCAAACAATATACAATTAAAAGGGATGTAATTTAGGATTATTCTTGTTTCATTTTATTATAGACGGAACATCTACCATAAATTGGGGGTTTTGTTTTATTTTTTATACAATGTCCTATACATTTTAAGAAGTTTATGTCTTTAAGTGTACTTCGATTCATTGATGTGTTTTATAAGCACAAAACCCCCCAAATATTTTACAAACTATTGGTCAAAGAAAAATACTCATCACTCAAATACTATCAAATATATTTGAAATAAAAACAGTTAAGATACAAAAGTGAGTAATAAGGAATATAGTTCAGTGTATGGTATTGAAAAACTAAATCTGATGTTATCTATGCTGCGCCCGACGGCTTTCTGATTTGAATGAGAGACAATCTCAACATTAATAGGAAATAAGACTGTCAGAGTATGTGCTTTTAGCCAATCAAGTGTTCTAGATAATATCTAGGACGGAAATTGGAATCAATCCGCCATCCGCCATTTTGTCAGGAAGAAATCTTTAGTTCATTCTACTGAGGATGATGTTGTTTCCACACATATCACTCGGTGCATTACTTTCAAGACTGGGGTAGACGAAAAGCAGAACAAACTGCCAACTATATACTGGATTTCTAAATTACATAAAAATCTGTATAAGGCCCGCTTTATTTCGAATTCTAGTGCCTGCACCACCACAGACATCTCCAAACTTTTAACTTCTTGTCTTACTGCCGTTACAGATCACGTTAAGCAATATTGTGAAAAAACTTATGAAAACTCTGGGATTAATTGTTTTTGGTCTATTAAAAATTCAGGAGACGTTCTTGATACAATTTGCAATACACGTCAAGTTTCATCTGTTAGCACTTATGACTTCTCTATGCTATATACAACCTTACCACATCACCTTATCAAAGACAAGCTTATTCCTCGTATTCAAAAAATATTCGCTACGGAAAATACTACATTTTTGGCATGTAATAATATTAAAGCGTTTTTTTACTAACGGCATTTTAGGCAATTACACTATGTGGACTTGCCAAGAAGTTTGTGAAGCACTCATCTTCCTATTAGATAATATTTTCGTCAGGTATGGAACGACTGTTTATAGACAAATTGTTGGTATCCCTATGGGTACTAACTGTGAACCCTTGTTGCAGATTTGTTTTTATATTGCTATGAAAGAGATTTCATGTTGAGTATTTCACCAGATACTCAGGAAGATGTTATTGAGGCCTTTATGGACACCTCTCGGTATCTGGATGACATATTAAACATTGACAACCCTTTCTGTTCTACTATGGTTAATAATATGTACCCTAAAGAACTTCAACTTAACAAAGCTAATATTTCTGATACTAACGCTTCTTTTCTTGATTAACATCTCTCCATTGAAAATGTTGAAATAATTAGCAAAATATATGACAAGAGAGATGATTTTAATTTTGATATTGTTAATTATCCCCATTTAGATGGGGATGTTCCCCGAGCAACTTCTTATGTGGTCGATGTGTCTCAATTTATTCTTTTTTCTAAAGCTTGTACTAGAGTTGAGGACTTTAATGTATAACTAAAACGCTACTCCATCAGGGTTACCGTTACCATAAACATCGTAAAACCTTTGCAAAATTCTATTATCGTAACCCTGATCTTCTTTCCAAATATTAAAGTAATTTAAGAACCCTACTGCGACAAGGACTATCACAACCTGGCTTCTATGGTGACGAGATTTACAAACTTCGTAAGATCCTTGGTCATGATCACTTTCATACTATCTTTGTTAAACTTGTTAAAGGGTTTATCAAAAGAGGTTATGCTCCTATCATTTTGCAACGCACTGCATGCTTGGTGGTGGACCCATTTACAGTTCGCCATTATGCTTTCCTCTTTAATTGTGCGCTGACCGGACAGGCTGTGGACCCTATGATGACGTCTACCTAAAGCAAAAAAGGACGGTGACGTTTGATGTTTGTCTGCAGTCTTTTCTTGTCGTGCCCTCAATGGTTTATTCTCTTGTTGCTCTGTCTTCTGCCAAGTCATTGATTACCTTCTTTGTGACTGTCTAGGCGATTTTTTTTTATATTTATATATACACGAGCATCTTTGTGTTTTACTTATATTGCCTATTAATGCTGCCTTGTTGGTTAGAGAATAGTTCATGGCGGGGATTTCTTTATTTACACTGTCCCGTTTTATTGTGTTGACTTTAGGGCTAGTGTGAGGTTTGGTGCACCCTAGAACCTGGTTTAAACCCCCAGCGACCTTTTTTGCCACTGACCGTTCCAAGGCGGTAGCCCTATTGTCAACCCTTTTGTGTTTGTGATGTCTTATTTGGCCTTTTATTCATCTTTAAATTTGTTCTTTGTTTCTGTGTGTGTTTGTGGTTGACGGTCATCCTTGAATTCTGCTTTTCCTGTTCGAGTTTTATATCTTTATTTACCCAACCTAACCTTCGAATTGTTCTTCCGAGCAGTCAATATACACAATCTCAGTTACTCGTGTTAGTAATGTGATTACATATATCCTAGAGATTACATAAATTGTCTGTTACTTTGAGGTGTAAATAACATCCAAGGTTATCGCTCAAGTTTGGGCAGGTGAATGATGTTAACATTACAAGGTCAAAACAAATGTAACATCTGGCAATAGCACCCATAACACGAGAAAATGCATACCAATAACAGATGTACATTTTATATATTGCTCCGTAGTATAGCCGAATGTAGTGTCATAGTCCATATAAACTGTGTGGCTATATTTGACACCATAACATATTGTTTCTATGATGGCAATTTGTAATTCTGTGTGACGTCATAACTATGGCTCTATGCTTGACGACAAATAGCTTTCGTTACAATGATATTTCTTTGATTTGGAGGTTAGCAGCGCATCCGCAGAAGAAGTGGTGTACCGCCAATAAAACCAGGTGAAAGTCCATATTTATTGACAACATACAATCGTCACGATTGCAGTATTGATTAGTTTGAATGGTGTTTTACGCCATATTTAGCACATGTTAGGCCATATATTACTGTCAATTTGTTTGTGGCAGAGGCAGACCATCCCATTTTTCCTGAGTATAACCGGTACTTTATACATCCCGCCATCCATAAAACTCGACACTTTCTTATTTGATAAGTCGAGCTTCCAGTGAGATTTGAACCCACAAAGGTGAGAGGCGACAAAGCATTAGACGCAACGACTTTACTTTCCGGGCTACGGAGGCAATTTTTATGCGGTATTGAAAATTTTCAGTCCATTGTTCTATATTGTATTTGCTTACGACACGTCATGATGACACACAGAAAGTTAGGAGAGAAGTGTTGCATCTTATATTACATGGTATAAACAGACTCAATAAAACCGGGTCTGCTACTTTGCTCTCTTGTTATTTGTTTCTAGGGGATCCCCTTTTATGAGCGTAAACTTGTCTTGTTTAGTCCTTTTCCGTTATTGGAATAACGAATAAGTAAAAAGGAAGCAACTTTACGCTCATTCCAATTTTCAGTCTCTTTACCACATTTGTTGCAATGGAACACTTACAGGGAAAGTTCCAATGGAACTTGATGAATGTTGTGGCTATCCATACAGCCGAATACAGTTATCGAAAGCTTGGCAATACGATCAGCTTATGCAATAATGTAAACAAATATTGAACTGGGTATCCCTTTGATGCAACGAACATACACGAGACAAGAATTAAGTCAGTTGCAGGTATAAAGGAAAATCATTACATTATCGTTAAAATAGTATAATATATGTTAACAATTTTATTTCTAACAGTTGGTGTCTATCTATCTGGATAAATAAAAGTCTAACAGGAAATGTAGCTTTCACAGAACACAGTCAACCAAAATACGCATTAAAACAAACAAGGATTTCTCCTTTCATGCTCTTTTTACAATGTCAAAAAACAAGGCATGTTACACAAACGGGTTGACAATAAGACTACCGTACAATTTAATTCAGCTCTATTTAATTCTTTATTAGTGATAATGGCCACCGGCCCATACACATATAAACATATATATACATAATCAATATAACACATGATTTGGTTAACGGACATCAAAAACATGTTTTCTTTCCTCAAATGCATAATATATAAAAATTGCTAAATTAATAATGACATTTCTTTTTGTCGAAGACATAAGTAAATAAAATGTGTGTATATTAGGTTGTTCATAATATTTCCTTTGCAAATACAATACTCTTAAGTCATTATACAATGAACATCGCAAAAGAAAATGGTATTCTGTTTCAATATCATCTTTACAATATATACAAATACGCTGCTCTCTAGGTAATTTCATATGCCTTCCTTTTTCAATAAATAAACAATGTGATGATGTTCGTAAAGACACATACGCAGCTCTAAACTTTATGTTTGTTAGAACATTTAGATAGTTTTCGAATTTAAAATCATTCTTAAAATGGTTATAATAAAACAGTTTTTTATTGCCTTGTACCATCTGAGACCACTTTTGTAAGTATTGATCTTTTAGTCTTGTTTCATATCGGCTTACAAACAACTGTTCATTTTCCACACTTTGCCTCCCCCATCTATATCCAAAACCGTTTGAATATAGATTCATTTTCAGCTTTGTAACCTAATTGTTATAACCATAACTATCTAAGTTTCTAAGCATATTATAACATATTTTTACATATCTATCATCTGGCATGTTTAGTATTTTAATCCAATACTTGATGATCTTTTTGTGCGCTGTTATATACATAGGATACGTTTCACAATCACCTACAACTACAGCGTTACATGCTTTTAGTGAAGCTGACATAAATCGTTTGCATGCATAAATATGCACTCGATTAATTGATTCTATATAATCCAGTCCCAATATCTCTGCACCATATAATAGTATTTGTCTTATTTTTGTTTTAAACAATTTAAAATACACATGCTGAGGCATCGGAGATAGACGTCGTAGCGAAGATAATAAAGAAATTAAAACTCGTTTTGATTTTATCGCGAGATTTTCCGTCATTTGAAACATAGACAATCGGCACGAAAAATGTAATCCAACATAGCTACATCCATTTACAGTGTCAATCTGTTTACCATCATAATACCATTTTTCAGCTCTTGCCAGTTGCACACCACTTTTAAAAACAACACTTTTTGTTTTCTTTACATTAACCTTCAACTTCCATGTCGAACAATAACCATATAGTACATCAAGTTGTTTTTGCAAACCACGTATTGTGTCAGAAATTAAAGCAACGTCGTCGGCAAAAAGTAACAGGAATATTTCTGTAGTGTCTGGAGACAACTGGATTCCATGGGTGCCATAATTTAAAATTGCTGTACTTAATTCATTAATGAATAATGAGAAAAGTATTGGGCTAAGCACACATCCTTGACGAAGTCCTATTGGACAGTCAAACGAATTCGTAAGCTTATTATCACTTACTCGAACACCTGCTTTAACATGTTTGTATGTACATTGTATAGACTTGTATAGACGCCCTTTAAGTCCTTGTCTTTGTAGCAACGTTAACAATTTATTTCTCACAACGGAGTCAAATGCTTTCATAAAATCTACAAAAGCTACATATATTGTTTTTCCTTTCTTACATAAATATTTGCTAATGAGAGCATATAATATAAAGCCATTGTCAATAGTCGAATAACCGGAACGAAATCCACCCTGTGCCTTCGCTATTTTATCAAAAATCAATGCGTAAAATGTCACCCGTTTAGCTAGGATACTAATATAAACTTTGCTAAAATAGTCTAACAAGGCTATACAACGGTAGTTGTCCGGATCATTAATTGGCCCCTTCTTGTTTGGGAATTCACCTGATACGAACAACCTGTTGAATAGCTTAAGCAGGTACGGCATTATAATATCTATACTGTATATAACATGTTCAGAAATTAGAATACCAGCAGAATAAGGATAAAAATATCGGACAGGGAAAGCAGCATTCAAGGACGACAGTCAACTAGAAGCCTTATTCTTCTTCAATTTTTTCACTGCACTTAAAATCTCATCAGACGATATTTCAGAATTAAATAAAATGTCTTCTATCTCTGTTATTGGAATATCATCATTTAAGGCAAACTCGATGTCATTATCATTAATATCATCAATGTCAAACTGATTAAATAACTGACTGAAATGATTGAACCACTCAGATTCTGATATTCGAGGCTTTGAAGTTTTACTTGAAGTACATTGCTTAACTTTATTCCAGGTGATATGTTATAACATCTCTTTTTTGTTTGACACATGTTTTTAATATCTCGCTTAGACGAAAGATAAGTTTGTAAGTCTTCCTCTGACCTAGATTCTCTAAACAGTCGTAGACACCGGTTTTTAATACGTTTAAGACGATGACACTCTTTGTCGAACCATTTATTGATATTATTTCTACCACTGACATGCTTTTTAAATCTCTTAAAATTGACACATGCTTCTTCGATGATCTTAACAAAATCAAAGATAATAGTATTTATGTTCACATTTTGGTCATCCATTAACAGAGCAAGAGTATCAAAATAACCATTTAATACATATTGTTCAAGTACCATTTTATAATCACGCTCATTTTCTTCATTCAAAATGTAAGCACCACTTTCTTGTTTATCATTGTCAATGCTTTGTAAATTAATATTATACGAGAGCAAACATTTCAACGGTAATGTTTACATTCCGTTCTTTCTTCTACATTAAAGTCCGCAATTTGTTCAACCAAATTCGTAGATATCAAGAAATAGTCAATAACGCTACACCCATTTGAACTGACATATGTAAAATGGCCAATTCCTTTATCACCACCAAAACGTCCGTTTACAATATATAAACTGTACACTTGACAAAATTATATTTAGTTCTCGACCAAATTTATTAGTTTTATTATCCCATGAAACTCTCTCAATACCTATATGATCATTTAGTAACTCATCGTATTCATTTAAATCAGGAATGTTTGGTTCCAGACACGTTACATCGTCTAATATTGCAGTTTTTGCATTGAAATCACACCAGACAACAACACATTACACTCGGTATGCCGCGACTGTATGTATCCATGCTTTGAAATCCTGAACCATTACATTGAGTATAAAAAGGAGAACCTTCGGGCGGTAGGTAAACACTAGTATATATAAGGTATGTTTCCCATTTAAAATTGTCTTTATCAAATTTAATAACTACTCCAAATTCAAAGTTCATAGAGATTTGAATTACAGAAAAATAGCATTTAAAATTTGGAAAAAGATTTTCAACCATTGCCTTATTTCAACCATTCCCATGTTTCTTACAATGATATAACATCAAACTGTTCGACATATCTCAATACATCGCTATCATTTAAATTATTGTTTAAACCTTCAATGCTCCAACATACAAAGGAAATAATGTCATGGCTGGTATATGTAGGGCGTTGACCGGACCGTTATAATTCTTACCCACTGTCCTCATCTTCACTCAACGAGCCGATAAGTATATTACCAAGAACTGGAGAGTTAGAACGGAGACCTTCATTTGTAACATTTTGGGTTTCCATAGGAATTACATCACCTGTAGAATGTGTGACTTTGTTTTCGGTAATTTTTCGAATACCTCGCTTGAATACCCTCGTTTTAATATTTCCTTCGTCAGAGTGTATTTCATACGTATGCATGACCTCATTTTTAGCTCTACTGGCCAAGGGTCAGCAGAGCTTATGGGATGGTGTGTTGTGCGTTGTCCGTCGTCTGTCGTCTGTCGTCCGTGAACTTTTACCTCGTTAAGACGATAGGGCCTTCATTTTTCATCCGATCATTACCAAACTTTAAAAGATTGTTAATATCAATGAAAGCTTAGAGAAGTTTGATAACCAGCCAGATCAAACAAGTAACAGCGGAGTTATGGCCCTTGATTTAGTTAAAAATGCTATATTTTGCCTCGTCAATACGATAGGGTCTTCATTTTTCATCCGATCTTTACCAAACTTTTCCAGATTGTTACTATTAATGAAAGCTCCGACAAGTTTGAAAACCGGAGTTATGGCCGTTGATTTTCTGAAATATGTTATATTTTGGCCTCATTAAGAAGAAAGGGCCTTCATTTGGCCAGATTTCATTGCAATTTTTCAGGTATGATCAGTACCAAGCCTAGTTGCATATATCGTCACCGTGTGTCGGTTAAATGATTTTGGCGGAGTTACGTCCCTTTAAAGGTTTTAATACACAAACTTTGTCCTGACTAGTTCTCCTGAACCCTGGTCGGATTTAATCGAAACTTTTTAGGGATGATCAGTTCCAGGTCTAGTTGTGCAAATCTTTGCCGTATTCCGGTTGAATGATATTTGGCAGAGTTATGGTCCTTTGAAGGTTTTAATACACAAACTTTGTCTGGACTATTCTCTTGAACATCTCCCCACATTTCAAGGAAACTTTACAGGGATGATCAGCACCAAACGTAGTTGTGCATATCATCGTCACATTCCGGTTAACAGATTTTTGGTGGCCCTTTAAAGGTTTTTGAAGAAAACATTTTCCAGGCTAGTTCTCCTGAACCCCTGGCTGGATTTTAACGAAACTTGATCAGTATCAAGCCTAGTTGTGCATATCATCGCCATTTGCGGGTTGAATGATTTTTGGCAGAGTTTTGGCCCTTTAAACTTTTAATAGAGAAACGTTGTCCAGATTAGTCTGTTCTGAACTCCTTGCTGGATTTCAACGAATCTTGATGGGGATGATCAATACCAAGCCTAGTTGCACCTATCATTGCCGTGTTCTGGTTGAATGACTTTTGGCAGAGTTATGACCCCTTAAAGGTTTTAATACACTAACTTTGTACAGACTAGTTCTCCTGAACCTCTGGCTGGATTTCAACGAAACTTGTCAGGGACAATCAGCACCAAGCCTAGTTGCGTATATCATCACCATGTTCTGGTTGAACGATACTTGAAAGAGTTATGGCCCCTCGTGCATAAACTTTATCTTTAGGCAGTAGAGCGTCCACAGGCCCACTTGGGCCTCTTGTTAAAGTATCCACCGAGACCTCGTTTATTTGCAGACTTTAATTGCTCTCTTTGTTTACTTGTAAGGTCATTTGCAATAAGGATACATAAAGAACGCAAGGCGTTGCGCCCTGGAAATAGTTTAATTTTATCTTGCCACTTCGAAAATCGTACAATCAACATTCGCGGTTTGTCGTTAGTTGTAGAACCAACACGGTATGCATTTTTATCGATTCCTCATTACATGCTATTTTAAGAATACTATTAATTACCCGGGATTTAATATTTCCATTATTTTCATCGGGGCTTTCATCTAGACCAAATACACGCAGTACATCTTTTAGCACCTGTGACTCTAGGTAGTCAACACTGTGTTCTAAATGTTCAACTGTGTCGCTTTTTCTGTCAAGTTCCATTTGTAACGCGTCAATATCTGATTGCAACATCAACAATAGGGCGGAGATATCAATTGACATGTCGCCAGTACTTAGATATCTCCGCCCTATTGTTTATGTCGGAGTATATTGACAATATTTTATGTAACATAGCTGTACGTGTCTTATCGGAGGTATCGTTCTGGTTTGATTGACAACTGGCGACGTTTTTATCCATTGAATTGTGCGCTCACAATTGCTTGCACGTGGACAATGGGTTTTGTTACGGGTTTTTGTAAGACGCTCACACAAGTGTCACAGTATACCTGTTTGATATATTTTATGTGTTTTTTCAACAACAAAATATTAGTGTATTGTAATAGTTCAGATAATATAAATAGCACAACGTAGAAGCTTGTTTCATTACCTTCACATCGATATAATTTTTTTCCAATAATTCCGTTTTGAAAAACACGAAATCACATAAAAACTATCCTGTGATGTAAACACTGACCGTCCATTATCAAACCACGTGACTCATCGTCACCGTATTGGAACGGTCAGTGGCAGAATGGTTTAAACCAGGTTCTAGGGTGCACCAAACCTCACTCTTACCCTATTGTAATCCCAAGAAAACGGGACAGTGTAAATAAGGATATCCCCGCCAGGTTATATTCTCTAACAAACAAGGCATCAGTAATAGGCAATATGAGTATAACACATAGAAGAACATGTATATATGAAGATAAAAACAAAAGCCTAGAAAGCTACAAAGCAAGTACTCGATGACTTGGCAGAACAATAACAGAACAAACCTTTAAGGGTACGACAAGACTAGATTTAAGACAACATCAAACGCTACCGTCCTTTGAGGATTTAAGTAGATGTCGTCATTTACACAACTGTAAAACAAATATAATGTTGTTTATAAAAAGTAAAGCTGCAATCTCTTGTGTCTTTTGTAGACTCCTGAAGAAAAATTATCTTAACGTGTTTTACTTATAATAATCTCATAATATTATCCTTTTTAGGAAGTGAATGCATACGTTTGATTTCTGTGTCTCTCGTCATAGCTAGACGCCCTGCCGTAGTTCGTCCGAAGGTTGTCTATCCTTGGTAGTTCGCAAATATTTCTGCCTGTATATAATTCTGCTTTGTGAACGTGAATCTCTTACGAGATCCTAAATTTTGAAAGTCGGCGTAGTGAGTTCAAATTATCACCCTTTAATATATTTACTGAATTCACAGTATCCCCAAGATCCGGCACCTTTCATTGTAACTGTTTTAATATATCTGTGTGTGGTTGAATGCTTAAATGTGATCCCACCCATATGAGCTAAAATTGTATGTATGTATGCGTGTATATGCTAATTGTGCCTCCAAAGGAGTGTTACGATGTAGAGATACAGTTTAGCAGTGTGTGTTGCAGCTATCCTTTTTAGGAAGTGAATTTATACGTTTGATTTCTGTGTCTCTCGTCATAGCTAGGCGCCCTGCCGTAGTTCGTCCGAAGGTTTTCTGTCCTTGGTAGTTCGCAAATATTTCTCCTTATATATATATATGATTTTAAACGAGTTCCCATTTCATTATAAGACGCAAGTACAAAATAATTCATAACGAGTTTCATAAATATTATATGGAATGGGTGTGAGATTAAGATCCTTTTTATTACAGACATCTTACAAAAATAAGCATGAAACCGCCACAACGTCAGGAAAACGTTAGCACCAAAACCTTATGTCACGTCATAACATCAGCTCCTTTAGAACCAACGTGTCATAAACGACGTTGGATAAAAAATAGTTGGCATTTTAGTTTTTCAAAAAATGAAATTTTAAGGCGACATTTAAAAAATTGCAAACCGATTTGTATACAGTTAATTACATATTATGAGTTTATGCCTAGATTTGGATGAATTTATGATAAATGAAATAGTTGCAGTTAACACAATTTGCGCAGTGTTACAGATTTTTACGCAAATAATAATATGTACAAAAGTCGAACAGGAGATGCAGCTTTCACAGAACACAGTAAACCCAAAAACAAAAGGACAAACATGAATGGCAATGTTAACAAAGAATAAAGGCATATGACATCACAAACACATAAAGGGTTGACAATAGGGCTACCGCCTTGGAACGGTCAGTGGCAAAACAGGCCGCTGGGGGGGGGGGGGGGGGTGGGGGGGGGGTGGGGGGGGGTTAAACTAGGTTCTAGGGTGCACCAAACATCACACTTACCCTACTGTCATCCCAATAAAACAGGACAGTGTAAATAAAGAATTCCTGCCATGAACCATGAACTATTCTCTAACCAACAAGGCAGCATTAATAGCAATATAGGTAAAACACAAAGATGCTCGTGTATATATAAATACAAAAAAGCAATAGCATAGACAGCCACAAAGAAGGCACTCAATGACTTGGCAGAAGCCAGAGCAACAAGGAATAAACCATTGATGGCACTACAAGCAATCAAAATCGTTCCAGATTATATTACATATGATATAATACGAACTGGGTTTTCGACCAACTTACAAGAGAAGTTATGTGATACATGTAAATGTTTGAATTGAATTGAATTGGGTTTTAAGGCACACCAACACATGAAAGGTTATATGGCGCCTAGCTGGCATGAACATGCAAGGCTCATCCTCCATGTACATCGAGATAAAATATGGAGAATGGGCCTAGGACCTTCTCACAATGAACTGCAGAGTTGCTGCAAATTCTGTTGTAGACACTCCATTTACGCCTGAGCCACGTTTATTGTTTTTCTGCCACAGCTCTTAGTGATGTGAGCGAGATGGCACCTGAAACAATGCAGGGGTCATGATGAAGACCTTTAATGAGCATGAACAAAAAATTACAAAATGAATATGAATGGATGTGGGGGTGTTGGGGGGGGGGGGGTTGTCCTACCCCTCTGCATATGACGGTGTGTTTGCAGTGGATGTATTCTACCCCTGCAACCACACGGGCGTATGAAAATGTTTATATTCAGTGTAAAACTAATTCGGATATAACCTAATTGATATGTAATACCCTATATTTAACCTATTTGTGTCACATCATGGTTATACAAAGGAAAAGTAACACAAGATTATATATAAAAATACGTTTAATACGCACATTAGCTTACGCTTTTAAACCAGTTTAATGTAAGGAAAACATAGAATAATTCTAAAAATTACATGATATACATTCAATTGTATAAAACGAAACAAAAACATTCAGAGGATCCATTCCATAATTCCGATTAAAACCACACAAACTATTCACTTGGTCTGACGCTCACACCAAATATTTGGATAATGTTAATATGACACATTCTTAAAGCTTTGCAAGCTGTAATGCATTTATTTCCATGTGACTTCTCACAATTATTTCATACTATGTCCTTGGCAGAAACATTATGAATCAAATTAACTTCAATTTAATTATTTTTTACCGACTTATATGAATGATACAGGCAAAATATTATTGCGATGGACACATAATGATTGGAAACTAATATTCTTTAGTATGCATTACAGCCTATATGTCTATGATACAAGACACTCACACGTACAAAGCATTGATCGTCAAAGAGACCTTTGACACTATGTACAACCTAAATACAGTCCGCCCATAGCAGTATTTCAGTAGACATACAACTTTTAGAGAAAGTGAATGCCGTATTTTCACTGTATAGAAGTATATATAAAAGTCGAACAGGAAATGTAGGACCGCAGTCAACATAAAACACCACCAAAACAATAACAACAACACGATTACAAGGATACATAGAAGGCAAGGTAAATGATATGAAAAGGTTGACAATATGGTACCACCTTGGAACGATCACTGACAAAGAATGTCGCTTAGGGTGGAGGTGGTGGGGTGGTCAGGAGGGGGAGTTAACCAGGTTCTAGGGTGTATTATAGCTCACACTTACCATATTGTCATTCCCATAAAAGGGGCAGTGTAAATAAAGAAATCCTAACCTGTCTATATCCTCTAACAAACTAGGCAGCATAAATAGCAAGATATGTATAAAACAAAATGATCATGTATATATGAATATAAAACACTGTCTAGAAAGATACAAAGCAAGTACTTAATGACTTGGCATAAGTCACAGCGACAGGAGAACAGACCACTACGGGCACTATGGCACGACAAGACAAGATTGGAAACACAAATCAACTGTCTGGCCATTTAACAATCAAAGAGGAAAGCATAGTGACAACTATACATGGGTCAACCACTAAATATGTAGTATGTTGCAAAATTATAGGGTTGAAACCTCTTTTGGTAAGCTTTATAATACGTTTAATAAAGATTGTATGAAAGTGATCATGACCAAGGACCTTACGAAGTTTGTGAATCACGTCACACTAGACGTCAGATAGTCATTGAAGCATTTAATAAGACCTCTCGGTATCTGTTGATATAATAAAACATTATTTTCTACTATTGTAAATAATATATACCTTAAAGAACTTCACTTTAACGATATCGAAATTAAATCATCTCTCTTGTCATCAATGTTGCTTATAATTACTCTGTTTATTTAAATCTACAAAAGAAGCGACATAATCAGAATATTAGCTTGTTAAATTGAAGTTCTTTAGGTTATATATTGTTCACCATAATAGAAAAGAAGGGGTTGTATCACCAGATACCGATAAT
Source organism: Cyrtodaria siliqua (assembly GCA_037043455.1). Taxonomy (NCBI): domain Eukaryota; kingdom Metazoa; phylum Mollusca; class Bivalvia; order Adapedonta; family Hiatellidae; genus Cyrtodaria; species Cyrtodaria siliqua. Next base: position 63,146 of record JAWPHD010005618.1, on the reverse strand, counting down.
GACATTAGCCTGACTAACTGGAGAAAGACCCGACATGAAATATATTTATAAAAAAAAGTGTTAAACTATGTAACACACAGGGCATATCCCCGATAGCATGATTTAGACATACTTTAAACTACAAATGCTCTAAACTATATATGATAATTTATGCTGCAAAATTATAGTTTCTGCTTATTATATTGAAATACACTACATGCGTAGATTTTTACCGTTTATTCAATATAAGCCTATGTAAACTATGTGACCCTTGCATGTCATTCTAACCATATATACTTTATTTAAATAGTTAAGACTAAAACAATCTCTTCCAAAAAGCAAACACAGATCAGCAAGGCTCGGTATTTTTGTAATGGACAGGTAAAATAAACAGCCATAAATTAACTTCCTTATGTGACAGTGACAGAGATGGTATGCCTGTAGACTTATAAGGCATATAAGTCATAAAAAGCTGTTAAACCAATCACACAAATAACGTCCTATTTCCCAATATCAGGTTTAGATTATAAAAGAAGTATCCAATGTGAACTCATTTACACCTCCCACCTGCCCACTCCTTATACCTTCCAGCCTGCTCCCTCCTTACACCTTGCTCCCTGCACCCTCCCTCCTCCCCTCTTGTCAAATAAATAATAATTAATTGCAATTATTAATGCTAAGGAAACTAAGGTAACCTCTGTGTGGTATCACAGACAGTTTGTAATATGTCATATCATATGCAAATTATATTTTGTTTTTTGGTACATTTATTTAGCTGGTAAATAACACGAACAGATCCGTATAGAGAACAATTCCACAATTACGTCGTTTAACAGAAATGAGAATTCTAATTCAAACAAAGTCTAGTCTCCATATAAATTATACTTTATTTATTTAAACAAGTATGCAACGTTTATTATCGATACTCCTGGGAGTTTTCGAGCAAGTGAAGATACAAGCATTTACTTAAAACAAGGACCATAACTCCATCACGGTGCTTTACTTTTGTTTGCTTTTAATATGAAAGGTATGCCTGCTTGTATGAATCCATGACGTTTAAATGTAAAATGCTAAGTTTTATTTACAGAGGTGAATCCAAAGGTAAACCAAAGATAGATTCGAAACCTGAATCAAATGGTTCAAGGTCGTCAAAGGTGGCATATTGTTACTTTTGTATCATGCCTGAAAGTATCTTTAAACGTATAACGTTTGGAGTGTGTAGGTTGACGTATTTGAGAGATATGTTAATTATAAAAACAAACGAATCACAATTGGAAAGACTATACAAGTGTAAACTAAAGTTAAGGTCTATATGGAATTTATCCAAACCATCATAATTATGATTTGTACTGAGGGATAAATGCATTCCCTATCTCTGATTATATTTATCCCTCAGTACAAACATTAAGAGAAAGATACTTTTTTGAAGTCTTTAATACTTGTTTCCACGCATTTTACTGACGAACATACACATGAAACCATATTTAAGTCTATATATTGTTAAACTGTAGTATTTTATACGAGCTTATAATAAGGGTCAATATAAGCAAAACGTTTTACAACAGCTAAATAATTTATAAATAATCCGATAATATTTCAATGCTAGCCGAGCTAGAATAACCGCACACGGTACTGCCTCGTAAATGTCCGTAACCGTCAGTGTTAACCAGTTACGAAAATCTACGACACAGTTCCGAAATACAATTTGGAATTATTCACCTTAAGGTTTAGAAAATGGATGCCAACAAATTGACAAAAATAAATGATTAACACACTTAATGCACCCAGCCACGAACCTTTTATAAAATATTTAGAACAAAGTAAACGAAAAGGTAAACACAACCAAACGAAAACCTGAAAACAGAACGGCAACAAATATGACGACTACGACTACGACGCCGAACATATCACATCCCTATTGCACTTTGTGTTTGTGAGCTTGAATTTGTCCGAGACAAAATGTAAACAAACATTACTGACGGTTAAACCATTGTGTTTATCTTTAACAGATTATGGTTTCTTTGGAAAACCATAATTTCTATAAACAGTGCTTTTAAAAATCGAAACTTCATTCAGTACTAGGTTTTTAACTATGTGATTTTCTAGATGTTATTTTTATAGGCAATGTAGGCATACAGTCAAGCAAGTATTATTTCATATTACTCATTTTACACATCACAGTAAAGTTGCCTGTGCAGTGGGGCGGCAGTAAAACTTTTCCCTGTGCTTGCAATCAGAACTATTTTTCGTTCCGATCTTTGGAGATCGCTGAGACCGTTATGTATTTACAGATATCCAATATATGTTCCACTAATCCAGCCTTTAAAAGCTCTTAGCATTGTTTAATCACCCTTATAATGTGATGTCTAAGTTCTAAGGATTAATTAACAGATAATGTATGGTGCTGAGGTCCATATGCAAGTTTATGGACTGCGCAGTCAGACCTAGAATGTTATATGGACCGAAGCGAAGCACCATACATTATTTGTTATATTATACCGAATCTGACCAACAAATTAAATCAATACGTTTTATGATTTATTTTGACGTCGTTTTTTTTCACACGTCCGTTAATATAGCTATCGGACCGGGCGCCCGGTCAGTATGCAACTTTATGGACCGGATGACGTCACATTAAACAAAGAGTGGAATATGCAAATGAGGTGTAATATTTTAGTATATTGCATGATGTGACGACACGCTAGCTTCATAACATCTGCTCCCAACTCACTTCCATTTTGTTTATTTCGCCCTTTGTTTTTTCGTTTAGGGCTAAGCATTCTGTCTCAAATTGGCTCATACGCCGCTGGCCATGGAATTGTATGAAAATATCACATTGAAGGTTCCATGTTCACCGTCATATGCATACCATCTTCGGAATGGCTAATATTTTCGTACTATAGGCATTTTACATATTGAGTTCTGCTCAACTCGGGCTAGAGGGCGTGAGCGGTAGCACCCATTTTATCACTTGTTCATGAACAGTCTCAATCAAACAGAGGCTGCAATATTTTTATATTTATCGTTTTCGGTGATTTGATTTCAAATATCCGATTTCATACTATTTTTATTATTATTTAGAGACTTGGAAAAGGTTCAAATAATTATCAAAATCGGAAGATAAACGAAGAAGATAAGACCATTTGAAGGTTGTTTTAAAACGGAGGTGGAAGCCACCATTTTGAGAACTATGACGTCATAGTTCCAAATTACCACGTATAGAATATTGATAAGTATCATTTTAGGCATAACAAAATAACTGCAAATGAATTCAAAATCAGTAACTGATCAAATAATGCATAATTACAATTCAGTAAACTTACTTTGAATGCATGTGCTATGTTTTCCTTTCCAATCAATCAGTAAATTATCAGATTGTTGTTTTAAGTATTTCATATACGGATATTTAGAACTGTTATGTTATAATTCTCAAAATGGTGTTTTTCATATCATTCACCATTTCTGAAGTTTTGAAGAACTCTCAATAATGAAAACTGTTTGCCTACATTCTCTGTAAGTGTTAATCCTTTGTTTTGCTTTCTTTCTACTAGTTTCGAATTTTTTCATTGTTCGCTTTACGTACTGGTTTATTTATATAAAATGTACTAAAACTCTAAAAGTTCCGGATCGTTTGGAGTTTACCATAACACAGTTATGTACAGCATTATACAGCCGATACATCGTACTCTAGTTCGTCCAAATCTTGCAACTCTTTTTGTATCTGCCTTAAGTCATGTTGTAACTTTCTTATTCTTGTCCTTCGTTCGTAATCGATAATGGATCGAGCCCGCCTCAATCTAGGTGTTTCGTCATGTGTAGATGATGTTTCCACAGATGTTATTTTACACGTATCGAATCCTGGCGGAAGATCAAACGTGTTTCCATATGTTCGTCTGCGCTGCGTATGACGACTCGGTGACGTCATGGAAATATCAGTATCGTTACAACCAATAGTATGAGAAGAGGACGGAACCTGAAGATGGTTTTTACTTCCCGATAAATTGACACATGAATAAGTTTGAGCACTTTCAGACTCGGTATCGTTTTCGTTTTCTGACAAATGAGATTCAAATGTATGTGTATCACTTTTCTCTGAACTGTGTTTTAACTCTGCCAAAAAGGCATGCGTTCGTCTGTTTTCTTCGACAGCTTCCTGTCTCAACAACGGGTGTGACAGCCTAGACCTTACTACATAATTATCTGACTTACAAAATCCGTCTGGAGATGTAGGAGACAATTTTAGATCTTCATACCCTTCTTTAAAACTCACATGTCCGACACTGAATCGAGGTCTAAACTTCGACAATTTTGAAACAGCGTAATCCTTAGCTAGGCGGATACTGAGTCTGTTTGCTCGTCTGCGCTGTAAAGGTACAGGAGATGGAAGTCGTCTGGAATTGCCCATTAAGATGTCGTCGTCTGATTTGTCCTCAGATATACCCATACATACATCACCCGCGTCAGATATGGAGTTACCCCTGTTTATAATAAATACAATAGTGAGACTTTAATTAAGGGTATATCAATGGAATTCTGGTGTGTGGCAAATTAAACTAAATTCTACGTCGAGTTTTATCCATGTTTCCTCTTTTATAAACTGAATGCTTTTACCTTTAAAACAAAATTTACTGAATGAAATAGTTTTCCATTTACATGTTGGAACACAGCACACCCTAAAATATAATGAATAAATGAATGTTATTTTAAACACAACATATACATTTTAGAAGTTTAGAACAGTATTGATATATTAATAACATCCTATGTAACTTACATATCCAGTTCCCGACCTCTTCGTCTCTTTAATTTTGGTGTAGGATCCACCATGGACTCAGGCAGCAAGCACAGTAATTCCTTAGTCAGTCGCGGGTACGGCTGTATTGGTAACAGTAAAAGACTCTCCAATCTCGTTATTTCATTCTCTAACTGCAAACATATTGTGTAAAAGTGTATAACTACATATACTAAACAATTGCGATGGTACTTTTTGGGATAACGCATTTGAAGAGTTGTTGTTTTTCCTAACCGTAATGAGAAAGGTGCTCCTAATTTGCTTAGCATCACTGTGCCACATTGATCACTTAAGGCTGAACGTGGTAAGGACCTACGCAACGTATATACGCTCTAACCTAAATATGAACTATTAAGTGATCCTGATATACATAGAATCGACGTGCCACACTCGACAGTAAGCTTGACAGAAATGGTGATACAGCAAGGGGTAACACAATTGATAGTTCTGTCACTCTCCTGTCCATGGGTCAAGTTACCACAAAAATTGGCCGTGTGCCCTGTGGCTCGCCGTCCAACGACACCTGTTAATCTAAGAACTGGGATTTGTTCCGTTTAAAAACGCGATTAACAATAGTACTTTTACGTATCATGCCACATTCATCAGTATATCTTATAATTGTGGCGTTGCGTATTGTCACCCTCTAACCTAAAGAAGAAATGTAAAGTGTGCCTCGTGCATTTAGTATTACTGTGCTAAAGTGATCATTTAGTATGACAGTTTTTCTCCTCTTAAAAGATCATTTTTGCGTAATAAATATCAGCGTTTCACATTGATTTATGAAATGATACTTCTTAAATAGTTTCGTTTTTACACTAAAACTGACGATTGTGGACAATTATACAAATCAAGATATTTTCTGAAATTTGAGATAATATTGCTTTATGTACATACAACATAAGCATGCACATGATTGCAGTTGTTAAAACCCCTTTTAGTTTATAATCATTCTTATCGTATTTTTATTTTTATATCAGAGATGCCGCCTTTATTAATTACGTAGATAATTTCTTGTTTACTAAACCAATTTCAGTAAATCAGATTTATATATCATTTTCCAGAACGAACGAGATATATTACATCGACAATTTCCGTTTTATACACTCTGTTCTGGACCTCGGCTCGGTAGAGTAGTTCCCGTTTCTCATCGACGACAAACCTCCTGCAATTAGCATCGACTGTGATACCCGATGCCGCTATGATAGGATCTCCTTTGTACGTAGCTATTGCATAGATCTGAAATGCGTAAGTATTGTTGAGCGTCTGTTATACGAATGAAATCGGGGTTTAGGCCCCTTCATTATATTATGTTTTATTAGAACAGCAAACTCAGAGTGATATGAGACGAGGGATGAGTTTTCCTATTACATTGACATGAGCCAGAGCCAACCAAGGACAGAAACAAACAATAATTGTTAAGATGAATTAAAGGCAATACATACCATCACAAACATAAAAGGGTTGACAATATGGCCACCTCCTTGGAACGGTCATAGGCAGCAATTAATAGGCAATATAAGTATAACACATAAATAATCATGTATACATGAATATGAAAACAAGAGCCTAGAAAGCCTACAAGAAGCACACTTGACAGCAAACAATGGATCACCCTTTATGCATAAGTACAATTATTGATAACTTGAAAATGGTGAAATAATTAGCAAAATCTATGACAAGAGAGATGATTTTAATTTTGACATTGTTAATTATCCCCACTTGGATGGGAATGTTCCCCGAGCAACTTCTTATGGGGTGTATGTATCTCAACTTATTCGTTTTTCAAGAGCTTGTACTCGAGTTGGGGACTTTAATATTCGTAATCTTTGTAGAACTAAAAAGCAACTCAATCAGGGTTACCGTTACCATAAACTTCGTAAAACCTTTGCAAAATTTTATTATCGTAACCCTGATTTTCTTTCCAAATATAAAAGTAATTTAAGGACTCTTCTGCGACAAGGACTATCACAACCTGACTTTTATTGTGATGTGATTTATAAACTTCGAAAGATTCTTGGTCATGATCACTTTCATTCTATCTTTGTTAAACTTGTTAGAAAGTTTATCAAAAGAGGTTATGACCCTATCATTTTGTAACGTACTGCATGCTTGGTGGTGGACCCTTTTACAGTTCGCCACTATGCTTTCCTCTTTAATTGTACGATGACCGGACAGGCTGTGGACCCTATGATGACGCTTACCTAAGGCCCATTGGGACGGTGGCGTTTGATGTTTGTCTATGATCTTTCTTGTCGTGCCCTTAATGGTTTACTTTCTTGTTGCTCTGGCTTCTGCCAAGTCATTGAGTACCTTCATTGTGGCTTTCTGGGCTATTGTTTTTTTGTATTATATTTACACGAGCATATTTGTGTTTTACCTATATTGCCTATTGATGCTGCCTTGTTGGTTAGAGATTAGATCATGGCGGGGATTTCTTTATTTACACTGTCCTGTTTTAATGGGATGACAGTAGGGTAAGTGTGAGTTTAGGTGCACCCAAGAACCGGTTTAAACCCCCCAGTGCCTACTTTGCCACTGACCGTTCCAAGGCGGTAGCCCTATTGTCAACCCTTTTGTGTTTGTGATGTCGTTTGCGTTTATTATTACTTTTGCCTTCTTGTTTGTCTGTTTGCGTGTTTGTTTCTGTGTTTTGTGGTTGACTGTCCTCCTTGAATGCTACTTTCCCTGTCCGATCTTTTTATATTTCTTTACAAATAGAAATATCTAATCTAACACTGAAACGCTATATTCCGCATTGTACTACAAACACAATAAAATGCGCAAATTTAATAGTTCTGTAAACAGGATTCTGGAATAATGTCTTATCACGTTTTCTGCTGATCATATTTCTCCACTTAACTCCCAGACACATAAACTCCGCATTTAATTAAAAGATGTTCGGGTTATTCCCAGTACGCCATCGAGCAATTACGTAAAATACTGACCTTCGGCACAAACAGTAAACACAGAGTTGTAGTAGTGGAAAACAGCATAAATGACGATTCCATGACGTAGGCTAGCGTCGGCTGATGTGACAGGATGTTGGACAACGTCACAACGATGATGCTCATGATGACGACATTGTATACATTCATGCCGATATATTTCGAGTCATTAAGTGCGGGGATTTTAACGCTCCTGGTCTCCCAGGCCATGTACACGCCAAACACGAGAAGCATGCCTTTGTAGACATACAGTGCCCCTGTCCATTTTTCTAGGTGCCCTGAATGACAGGTGGTTAGCTGGTATATAAACAGCAGGTCCTCGTCGTTTTCGGAAGCCTGCAATATTAGATTAAACTTAAGGTTTTATGCATATAATGTATCAAAAATTTAAAGTAGATATAAAAATCGAACAAGAAAAGTAGCATTCATTTTATTTTAAGGTTTGTTACAATTTTTTTCTATAACCATCCATATTGCCTACTGACCGTTCCAAGTCGGCAACCCTGTCTTCACCACTCTTTGTGTTGTGTATTGTCCTTTTCACTGTGTAGTTAATTTGCTCTTTGCTTGTGGTACAGCGCGGACCTACGGTGCCATTTCGGGTGCTGCGATTTCTATAATGACCATTTTCCTCATATTTGTGTGTCGTAGATGTATTCTCAAAATAATTATTCCGTATACATATGTACATATTTGGTGTTTGTACAGTACTCGTGTGTTATGAGGTGCATGCATGGAGAATATTTTAAATAAAATTTGCGCCAGTCAACGTTTTGTTATAGATCCTCGTTTTACAAGATCCAGCTATTTTCTAAATCGTAAAAACATACGTATTTACCATGTTAACGTGTTTATTTAAAGCATTGATCAAAACGCACTTTTATTACTCTCTCAATTCATTTACTTGACAGACAGCGCCTTTTAAAAGGATTGGAGGTCAATGGCAACACATTAACAATTCAAATCGGTTTGGTCATTTCTGTCAAGAGAGTTACTTTTAATGCACCAGGAAGATTACATAATGAGCTAATTCAGCCTTGAATATTTAAAAGTAGTAGATATATTTTATGGAAACCATGACTAAGATACTTATTAAAGATTCACTCATTTGCAAGATTTAATTATTCTAACAAAATAAATCTATGTATAATGACACATGCTTCGCACCCAATTATGAGTTGATAAAACGTTTGCTAATATAATTATGTTTTTTCTTTAATGAAAACTTTTAGTTTAGTATCTAAGCTTTTAGTGCTCCCTTGACGTCAAACATATGAGTTGCCTTTTTTGTTTTGCCACTGACCGTTCCAAGGCAATAGCCCTATTGTCAACCCCTTTATGTTTGTGATTTCATATACCTTGTATTTTTATCTATCCTTGAGCGTGTTGTTTGTTTCTATGCGTGGCTGCCTGTGGTCGTTGAATGTTACATTTCCTGTTCGACTTTTAAATTTACCTTTTTGAGTTTGAGTAATTTTTGAATACAAACACAACAAACACACTTTAGGAACGTTATGGGGTCCATGTAGGCAGATGTTGCTTGCAATACCCGCCAATAATGGTCATATCAAGATCCCATATCAGATCCCATATCAAATCCAATATCAGTTGAATTCATGTTATCGTAAATAACGGATGTCCGTAATTCCTTTTAGACTTAGAGACAATGTAATGAGACATGACGACAGACTGTTGATGGATAATAGCTTAGCAATTAAGTCAAGTGGTATATTTATCAGTGTCATTAACGTAACCGGTAGTAATTACGTTTGTCTCAACGTCAGTTTACAGTTGGACTTAATTGGGAGTACTCATTTACAATAGTGAAATGTATTACGACAATCACCGGAAGAAGGTTTTTATCCTTCAGAAAAGAGAGACAGTTATTCATGTTACATGACAAATAATGCAAAATAATTTCAGCCAACTTAACGCCCATCTTTCCTAATGGCAAATGAAATGGTCACTTATTGTTAGTTAAATCATAGTTGCCAGGTTGCTATCAAGAAAAGCTCTGTAAAATAGTTTGACCAAAGACACAAGCTATCCGAAAAGCTGCCATTTTAGCCGGGGCGGTAGTGCGTAATTTTCCCGTAATTCATAGACTGTTTACCGTCACATCTGCGTTCGCAACTGTCATTGAAATGAATCAGACTAAAATAGAACTGAATAATGGTACCTAAACAAATCAGCGTTACGTTATAGAATCGGATACCAATAAATTATTACGCACTTCCGCTCCGGCTAAAATGGCAGCTGTCATACCTTGCATGTGACAATATTTTTGACTTTTCGGAGGAGGCTTTTCAGAACTTCTCAAATAGTTTTTCGGATAGCTTGTGTCTTTGGTCAAATTATTTTACAGAGCTTTTCTTGATAGCAACCTGGCACCTATGAGTTAAATCAATCGACATATTTCATAGATGCTTCACAAATGTTGGTCCTGACTATGTATATTTTTGTTTTTATAACAAAAAAGCAAAGGAAACCATTGGATGTTGATAATAGTTGTTATGTAATGAATGACCATGATTGAATCACTATGAATATTCTCTGTGTAATTACCTCAACATTCAGGTTAGTGACGTGTTTTTGCATGGGGTCCACGAATACCCATATCAAAAGTAGCGTTGAGTCCACAATCAACAGGGTTCCAATAATAAAAAGCAATTGTTTGTCTCGTAAAAGCTGAAAAAAGAAATAAAAACTCATTTATATATACAATATAGAATTATAGATTTTAAGAACGTTATAACAGATTAAGCGAAATGTGTTTGATCTTAGTTTAAAGAAACTAATCCGGCACAAAACGGCAAAATTACACTACAAAATCGTTTATCAAAATGCTATCCAGGTGTTCAGGTCATATAATAATATATATGTGCCGATTGAAGTATCGGATTTTTCACAGGTTCTTAAAATACACGAGATTGAATATGCGTAAAACGAATTATGAGTTAGTAATTCTTAATTCAACGCTTCAATTTCTTTTGTTTTGTCTGGCTGGCTGTTAAATGCCGTTTATAATATTATTGTTTCTTAAGAGTTTAAATTCTCAAAATATGTAAGTTGTATATATACGTCGTCGTCAGTAGGTTTTGAAACGGTGTAAATATGTGCTACTTTAAACTTTTTTATTTTACGTCGTTTGTAACGGAAATTCTCTGAACTTCTTTTAATTACTCTCGATGTTTTTTCATGGGTAGAACCAATACTAAGCAAATGGAGAGAACTGTAACTAATGTTGTAATAACTTGTAGTTCAATCCATTTGCATATGCTACTATGAATATTGTGATGTTGAATTGATGTATTGTAACATATCTGCAATATAATATTATTAAACTAAACTACTAAGCAAATGCAGATAAAATGCCTTGCTCAGATGTTTGATGTTAAAAATGTTACATCCACAGCAAAATGTGTAAATGTGATAAAACTCCTACTTTGTTTTGCCTATAATAAACCAGATTTCACAATTATAATTATACATACAGCATGTTAAACAGTCTCATTAATTACTTTTTCATTTCAATATTCACATACCTTTACCGACGATGTATTTGATCTGCATTTGTTAAAAAAAAGAAACCAGGTCCAAATGGCCCTGAGTCGCTCACCTGATAATTTTTGCAAAGAAGAAAAAGTAGTTAACAAGTGCAATTAATTATTAGATTGAAAACTTTATACGACATAAGGTAAAAGAACACCGGGAACTTCATTTATACAACTTTTGTAGTCTAGGAGTTGGCGATCATTTATCATTCAACAAAAACTGTCAAAATCTGTTCAGCGGTTCTTAAGAAGATTGTTTTAAGATTTTAACCATATATGGTACTGGCGGCCATCTTGGATGTTGCAATGCCTTAATTTGTATAATTTTGAAAGACATTGACCTCAGTATCGTCCATGTGCAATTTGGTCAAAATTGGCCTAGCAGTTTCTGTGGAGGTGCTGTTTACCCCCCTCCCACACACCCTCCAACCCCACTACACCCCAACATCGGCCATCTTGGGTGTGGCTTTGCACTAAGTTTTACAAATTTGAAAATCATTAACCTAAGGATAAACCTTGTGAAGTTTGGTCAAAATTGACCAAGTGCTTTGGCGAATAAGATGTTTTTTTAAAGAGTTTCCTATATTATTTTATGTAAAACTGTGACCCCTAGGGCGGGGTAAGATTTGACCCCAGGGTCACCATTTGAAAAAACTTTGTAGAGAAGCATAAGCTAATGTTACGCACAATATATGAGAGATCTACATCTTGTACTTTTAGAGAAGAATATTTTTTAAATTTCTCTTTTGACCCTAGGAACTTCTTTGTACAGATTTTGTAGTAAATAAAACCCGTCAAAATCTGTTCAGCGATTCTTGAGAAGAAGATTTTTTAAGATTTTGGAAGGCAACGCACACTGTTTTAGCTCACCTGAGCCGAATGATTAAAGTGAGCTATTGTGACCGTTTTTTGTCCGTCGTCTGTCCGTTACCTCTTGCTTAAACAACTTCTCCTTGGACAATTTTGACCACATTTCACATTGATAATACTTCCTCTAAAGAACCGCTGAACATATTTTAAAAGTTTTTATTTATAAATGATCGCCAACTCCTAGACTACAAACAAGTGTACAAACGAAGTTCCTCGGGTGACAAATGGCTGTGCCCCGGGATTCCAAAGTTGTTACATGTTTTACATAGACTTATACAGGGCATGTGTAAACGACATATCCTCAGAAACCACTTGACCAATTTTGACAAAATTTCACGTGGACGATAATGAGGTCAGTGCCTTCCAAAGTTATACAAATTAGGCCAATGTGACATCCAAGGTGGCCGCCATTACCATATATGGTCAAAACCTTAAGAAATCTTCTTCTCAAGAACCGCTGAACTAGGATAAACGGTATCTGGTTACAAAAATAATATTTTATTAAAAAAAATACATTTTTTAGCGAATATGAACATCGGTTACTTGGTTACTTGTAAACAAACATGTATTCCGTTGAGAACATTACAGAAGCTGTGCGTAAATTTAATAAAGAGATTACACCCAAGCATAGGCCTAAAGACGTATTTAAATCTATGACCCAAGCCAAAACAGGTTGAATGTTTTCAACATCTTCTCGAAGGTGATGATGTTATTGCCTGTTGCCTACGGCCAGAGTTTGTTTTCTGTACCAGTGTATCGCCACATTTTGTAATCACATGACCTCAGCTATCGTCACGTGTGGTGGCAGGGATTATTGGCTACAATATCACTGCGTGGAGGTTGCCTAGAACCTGGTTTAAATCCCCAATGGCATTTTCGCCACTTTGGCCATTATTTACAATTGTTTGGTAACCTTGGTAACCATTTTAGAAAATACAGCTTTTTATTTTTCCACTCTTTAATTTAAAAATGCCAGAACGGGGTGATAACAGAGCAGTGTCAAATCGTAATTAGATTTTACAAGGTCTTTTATTGAGAACAGTCATTATTTCCTTCTACGATATGCCTTGTTTTTTCTTTTTTTTCTTTTTTTTATATATATATTGGCAATTATATACGGTAACATAAAACAACTGAAAGTACTGAGTGGCGTAGGTTGGACTGTCCAGATCCTTTGTCATGCTGAAGGGGCGTGAAAGAAGCAGAATGCGTTGCATTTGTTTTGTTATATTTTTATGGAAACAAATTTATGCCATTTATGTGAAGAAGCCTGCCAACAGTTTTATTATGACAATATTGTCAAATGTGGAATGCATTGTAAACTGCAAGCAATCCTTTTTGTTTCAGTTGCTAGACTTTCAATGTCCAGTCAAATTATTTGTGAACTAAATTGAAGGAGATAATTCATTATAACAAATAGTGTGCGAGATACAAGAGTATACAACAAAGCTACAGATGAGCTTTTTGATCAGTTGGGTATTTACCCATTGGTGTATATTTAAATACATATTTCATGATTTCAATTGGGTAAAATAAAACGATAAAATTGTTAGACATTGTTTTGGGGAGGCATTCCACTAATATTTTATAGAATTATACAAAATGTAACTCATCAAATAAACTTTTGTTATAATAAGCTTTATACAAGATGACTTGGTGGTCCTGCCCATGCTTTTAGTTTTAAATGGGTATTTTTAGTTTTTTTAATTGGGTATTTAGGCTGCTTATCTGTAGTTCTATATACAAAGTTTTAAAGAAAAACATGAAACCTGCTTTCATATAAATATTGTTTTGCTGATTTTTGGTTTTTGTCGTCTTCAACAATATCTGTAAATAGTACAGAGAAAAAGCAGAATGCAGCAAATAGTTACAGTAGTGCACATTATGTTACACTTGTTCGGAATTACTGAAATAGAAAGTCCAGACTGTATTGTGCCGATATCATTAGTGTATCCATTGGTTTAGTTGGTGGAGGAACTATACAACAGTATGAAAGGAGACATTTGGAAATCCTCGAACACGATAAATTCAAAAAATATTAAAATGCCAATAGAACATAAATGTGAGACATCCCGAAGATGGTATGCATAAGACGGTGAACATGGAACCTTCAATGAGGTGTTTTCACACCATTCCATGGCCAGCGGCGTATGGTTCCAGTATCTAACAAAACGCTTTGCTCCAAACGAGAAAACAATGGGCGAAATAAACAAAATGGAATTTAGCTGGAAGCAGAGAATATGAAGCTTGTGTATCACAGGTAACAGTCAACAGACAACATATCCCAAGGACGATTAAAAATACTCAGAACCGTTAAAGACTGGAGTAGTGGAACCACAGTAGTATAGATAGTGGGGTTAACAGGCCAGTTTTCCCTCGCGGGGAACGAGAACAACTAGTGAAATATGCCAGTTGGGACTCAGGCGTTACTCTCATTTATATCACCAAGATCTAAATGTAAGTCACGCCTAAATCAACACCAACATATTTCATTACTTTTCTCAAGCACCCCGCTCAGGGAAACTCGCCTGATACCCCCACTATCTATACTACTAATCAATCCGGTTTTGTCATTTTAATAACATAACATTTGCAACTCATTAACATAACATTTGCAACTCATTAAGCAAAGTCGGACGGAACCGGGCAGTAGTCTTCATCATTGCTCTGCATATCATTTTTGACCATGGAGTATTTTATTTTTCTACACTTTGCTATTTTATATTTCAGTTCAAGAAGCACTTCTCTGTTTTTAACCAACTTACGTTCATAATTATCCATTTCAACCAGCAATCGCCTTTTTTTTGGTGTCCATAAAATCATCATGAACTACTTCAGATTTCTACTTGGAGTTGCTTACCTCTCATCAATTCTCTTCTATATTTATCTTTTAAATGGTTAAGTTTTCTGCAAACCTTTTCTAATCTTTGTTGTTCCATTATATAATAATACTATATATAATTATTTTTAAACGCTTGAATGCTACTCAGCTATTACAATTAACTGTATGCTAACGTATCTTGTCCATTATCTAGTATGTACCGTTTATCATCATAAGCTGATAAACTTTTTTTATTTATTGCATAGCTGCTTATGTTATGCTTTTGTGATCTAATAACTTTCATCTCATGGTGAGCTTCTGTTGCCGTAAACACAATCTTTTTGTAATCGTCATGTGCTATCTGTTTTTTAACAAAACACTTTTTAACACCCTTACATTTCTTTGCGCTAACCTCATTATCTAGCACATACGAATATAGTTTACTTCACAACCCAACAAATTCAACAATGGGTATTTCACAAGTTTCATCTTTCATCTTGCATTATCATTAAAATGAAACTGACTTTTCGGATCATAATCACAATGATCAAACAGTTCTTTATCCTTGTAAAAGTCCGCATACACATCTTTTGTTTTTATTTCATAACACAAGGAATCGGTATCAGTAAATAATAACTTAGCTTTTCTATCATATTTGTTTTTGATATAGTTGTAATGAAAATCATACATCAAATATTTTGAGTCTAAAATACACAAACCAACATAACAAGGACGATTTAAAACTAATCGTTCTTTTATTCTGTTTATGGCAAATAGATTTTCATTAAATATTTTACAAGAAATAAATGAAGGTCTTGCTGCATATTTTAAGAGAACCGCCTCGTCGTGAGTCAATTTAACATTAATTCTTTTTCTCAAAGTTTCCATATTTTACCAAAAACTGAATTGTTGATCCTTATCAAAAGCATTTTTACCAGCTGTTCTCTTGGCAGAATTAAGGTCTATGTATGTTTTCAACCACTTTGATTCGTCGAACTGCAGTATTCGATGTATTTTTGTTACCTTCAATCCAAGCTTTTTATACAATTCTAAGTTTCTAAAATGCACGACATACTTTTCTTTATTTTTCAACGTCGTAACAAGTTAATTAACATTACAATGTCCTAAATTAAACTTTTGTTTAAATTTTTTACAATAGTCTGACAACCACTCATCTTTGATATTTAAACTTTCCGGTGCGAGAGGATAATCATTATGCAAGTTATGCAGTTTCTCAGGATACTTGATATCACACTCAACAATGTAATTTGATTTTCCTTTTTTAAACTTATCAACCCACTTGAAGTTGCCAGTAGGTAACGGCTGACACATGGCCCACCCGTACACGTTATTAGCATCGAGATATATTATGTACTTGCTTTCTTTTTTCTTGTCATAGTTTTTCATATATTTATTGTTAGCCTGTGAATATCTGTTTGCAATATAACTCGTGCCGCCTCTTAATCCTTTTTCCACAAACAAATATTGGTCAATATCAGTTATTAAATCAAGTTGGATACCAGTCATCTTGAGGCATGCATCCCAGGCTAAACCAGGACTACTGAAGTAATGACTAGGATCTAATTTGTAATACTCAATGCACATTTTTCTAAAGTTTTCAAAAACATCTGTCAGCAACAGCACATCAGTCTTAAGATACAGATCATGATATTCTCCCATATTTTTAATCTTAAATGTTTTCCATATTGTTTTAGCATGATCATAATCTGTATCTGAAATGTGCTCATCATTTAATTGAGAATAAAAGCTATCTTTGTCAGGTAACTTGAAGCGTTCAAAACTGTTCATGTAATCATAAGGATAAACGCCTTTTCGTTTTATTAATTCCAGCTTATCATCAAAGTTTTCCTGAGAGGTGTATTGAAACGAAGGGATGTTTTTTACTAAATTTTCTAATGATTGAGACATAAACTGAAAACTGTCAATAAACACCAAAATTTGTCCTAACATAAAAGCCATGTACATTTCCATGTTATTCGGTATAACATTTATGTTTCGTTTAAACTTCCCGATGTGTTGCATTATAAAGTGAGAATCATATCCTCTCAAGTTATGAAACACAACAGGTATGTTTCTAGTCAACCTGAAATTAATATTACATATCTCATGAGCGCTTCCTCTATACATTCCAGTTATATGGCAATGGTCTCTAACTTTTCTGATGGAGTTTTTGTATGCCACTGTATAACCCGCGTCATCTTTTTTGAGAAATGTTGCAAAACCATTACCACAAATATGACATGATTTAGATTTTTGGAATCTGGCTTTTCCTTCCTGTGACATTACTAGATCTTTTTTAAAGTTTGCTTTCATAGTTTTCTTGCACCACTTTTCTTCTTCTATCATTTTTTCCAAAAACTTGTAAACAGCATTTGGTCCTCTGTATATCACAACTGGTTTTGAATATTGATCATCATAACAACAAACAACCTTATACCCGTAACTGCAATCAGTATACTTTTGATATGCTTCTGTATGTGATTTATTAGGATTGTTTGATACTGAAGAAATACTTTCGGTTACTGCTTCAAAATCAGCATATATAACAAACGGAACCATTAGCTGTCTGTCATAGTTTTTAAACTTAACCTTTTCATCTTTGTTTGGCATCTCTACTGCTTGCTTACCATTAAGTGAAAGACAAACAGGTTTATGTTTTTCCAGAACTCTTTCGAATTTAAAGCACTGCAAGCATGTTTTACAAAACCATTTTCTTTCCTTGTGTGCTGTTTGATTATACATCAAACTGTTAAAATCTTTTATCCACACGTAATGATTTTGTTCTTCTTTGGTGATTAAAAGCATATCACATGTTTTTTCTGCTTTATTTTTTGATATGTACAGAGGGTATACTTGATTATCTTCATACCCAAATATGTTAAAACAAATGTTGTTTTGTTTTTCTATTTTTGGGATTTGTTTGACAAGTAACAGGAAATGTAATTCCTTTGTAATCAAGATCACCAATATGCTTTTTATACTTTGTTATCCTTTGTGGTTTATTATTGACAGGAAATTCATAAGCTAAATGGCACCATCTGAAGCATTCGTTATCTTTTTCATTTTTTATATTGATCAATCCTTTTGTAGAATTAGCAAGTTCTTTTGGTAAATCCAAATAAGAGCTACCCCGTAAAGGCTTATACTTTATTCGATTTATATAGTGTGCGCCTAGTGTTTCAATTACCCAACCACTTCCCAACTGAATCCAATTTCCAATTCTATTTATAATTTCTTCCTGTGCTTTGTCTAATGCTTCTGATATTTGATTTTTGTTTAATATTATTACAGCCTTTGAGGCAAAGTAAGCTGTTTTGTATACACAATCAAAACCTCCTCTATCACACGGTACTTGTTTTTTAAAAGTAAGTTTTACATCAATGCTTAATTTAAATCCACCTATTCTTTTTAGTTCTGCTCTGAGAAACTTTACAGTAGGATAGTGTGCTTTTTGTAGTTGAACAATCGGATCATCAATACCATAAATATCTACTTTAAAAACCTTGCTATACTGTTTTTGAGATGTTTCAATTTCGCGGATACTCATTATATAATATTACATGAGATTATTTCTTTAAGCCCCTATTAATTATTTAAATAACATTTTTTTATTTAATATTTTCACCCTCGTCGGCGTCCTAATCGATATCCTCGTCGGCGCCCTCATCGGTGTCCTCACCGGTATCCTCGTCGGCGCCCTCATCGGTGTCCTCACCGGTATCTTCATCGGTAACCTCATAAACATGTTCATTGGTGTCGTTAGTAACCTCATCCAAGAGAGCATCTATTTCATTATCCAGAAGAATGTCTAAGTATCTCCGAAAGCATTTTTCTTCAAGAACTCTATTATCTATCATCTGACTTATTTTTACATGATATTTGCAGTATCTATCAAAATCAACAGTCTCAAGATCACCTCCAGCTGCCAGTGATTTTATTTTTATCTTGTATTTGCAATAGTTTATAAACTCGTCTTTATCAAAAACTTCTGCATCAATCATTTCTTTTAAACTTTCGACAAACGTTGCAAAGTCTTCGTAACATCCGATATCAGTATTAATCACATGAGGTTTTTCTAGATTGCTGATTAGATTATCTCTGAACAACTCAACATTTTCAGACATTACTTTTAATTGTGTTTCATTAAAAATCTTAATTTCTTTTTCTGCTAGATCTGCGAGAAGCTTTACAGCATCATTGCACTCAATCTCAATTTTTATTGCCCAATCTTTTTTAAAAGCTGCAATATCATCTGACAATCGTTGCATGTGAACTGTCTCAAACTCTTTGATAAGTTCATTTGTCTCAGTTAAAAGAGTTTGCTCGTAAGCATCTACTTTCTCAAAAACCTTCTGTTCCTCTTCAAAATGTTTTCTTTCTTCTTCTGCATAACTGTAAATACTCATATATTAAAGATTATATTAAATTAAAAGTTTTTAGGAATGGTACTAAAATCTTTGATTTTCATAATTTCATTATCATCTGCTATCTTTGATATGTATATCAATCGTCCACACGTCAGATCTTCTTTTCTCCAAAATTGGTTTTTCCAAAAGCCCAGCCATCCAATCTTTTTTAAAAGCTACAATATTTTTTTCCAAGTGTTTGATACAAAATTCCCTATGATCATCAACATCCTCTTTTATTTTATCCGTAAGAGCCTTTTCAAGGGCAGCTACTCCGGGTAGTATAGTTTTTTCCTCTTCAAAATGTTTTCTTTCTTCTTCTGCATAACTGTGAATACTCATATACTATAGATTATATTATTTTAATCAACCATACATAATAATTTTAATTCCTCGGTCAAGTAAAACATCATAGTGGGCAATAAAAGAAACTTCGTATAATTTTGGATGGCAACTGGTTGCCTCTGAAATTTGTTTTTTACAAAAAGCACGCATTTTGTTTATATCTCCTTTTTTTATTTTCCATGGCAGTTTTAGTTGTTGTACCATTGTTATGATTCTGTCTGTCAAATCTTGAAAGTTTGAAAAAATTAAAAGCTCTGCATCAAATTTACTCGCATCTTCAAAAACTGGATGCCATGGCCGGGGCATCTCTACTAGCTTAATTTCCATTAAGCTTGAACCTTTTCATATACATTTCCAGAGGTTTTGTGAAGTTATCATTCTTTTGAATCTCTAATATTTTATTAAAGACAATCCTAATTAACTCCTCGTCATTTTCTAGTCCTGTTGTTGTTTGGACATATGATAGAAGTTGTTTGAAACTCCTATGATGTGTTTTTAACAAAGTCTTTTTTTCTGCTATTCTTGTTTTGCTTGCAAAAACAGCAACTACTGGAGGAACTGCACCAAATGCAGCCACGAAAACAGGAATTACCGGAACCAATGCCAATACGGCAGTACAACCAATTATCCCACTAACAATTTGTAATGTTGTGTTTATAATACCGCACAATTTATAGCTACGCCTGTATGCAGCTACAAGTCGAGTCAAGATCAATTAATTCTTCTTTGTTAGTAATTTGTGCCATGTATAATTACAGTTAGACAATAATTTAATTAAGATATTTAGAAAATAGTTGCTCATGTTCTTTGGATGATATTTTACCTATTTTTACCTATTTTTAATAATTCATCGATTATGCTAATACCTTTATTTATCAGCCGTGGACTATTATTTCCTGATTCGATACTTCCACATACTAACTCTAGATCACTAACCAAATCTTTGGGACTATTGTAATATTCAACATCAACACAACCTCCTAAAATGTTCTTGAACTTTGAAGAACCTTTGTGAATTGGTAAACCAGATAATTTTGTTAGTTCCTTAAAAGCATTCTGAGACAGCTTTGAATAAGTTTTTTTATTATTGTAACGCTTTGTTATCAAGTCTATAAAATCATCATCCACTTTCATATCTAGCACAACTGCTTCTCCTAGTTTGATATTAAGTTTGTGATGACCAACAAGCTTAGGTAAATCAATTTGCAACATTCCATAATGGCCATCTTTGTCGACTTTGTAGGAATTTCGTTTTTGTTGCATCCCTTTGCCAGTCTTTTGTGCAGTTTCACTAGCTGCCTGAATTCGCTCAGGCAACCTCTCTATGTAAAATTTCAGAGCATTTGCCTCATCTGCTTTTTCATTATGTTCTTTTATAAGTAAATCTCTCTTTGTTTCGGTGCCGCCGGGGTCATTGAGTAATTTTGAATATTTAGATTGAGTCGCACTGGTTCCTGCCTTACGCCACCCCTTCCGGAGTTTTTCTTCGCTGAGGTTGTCTATTCTTGTCCCCAGACCATTTATCACTCGCGGGACATTTCCTTATATATCTCTTCAGCCCTTTCAATATCATATTCAGCTCTTCCTTCCATAAATCCTGGTATTTCAGATGGCATTGGTAATTTATACTTATCGAGTACTTCTTTACTCATACCAGCATCCAAGTCAATATCATACACCGGTTTGGGTTCCTCATCTTCCCATTCTTCATCTCTTGTTTCTTTTATTATTTCTTCATCCACGGGATCAATTGATGTGCCTTTCTTTTTGACTGCTTCAAATAATTCTCCCATGGATTCGGCAGGTTTTGACCTAAGCACTCTGTCTGAAGCACTTCTTAATTTTGATATAGATTGTATTGCCTGCCTTAGTTGCTCTCTGTAATTATCCGGCGATTGGTGTTTAGGATCTACGGTGTGCTTGATAGCTGGGTTTTTTAAAACGTGTGGTTGCTGTGGCGGTGGTGGCGGCGGTGGCGGCGGTGGCGGCGGTGGTGCTATAGCTCCGTGATCAGGCGAGACAAGTAATTGCGGACGTATTGCCTCAGGAAGAATAGACAACTGTTGACGTATTTCCGGAAGGGTAATCAAATGTTCAGCTAGCCGCCTTGTTTGCTCTGTTATTTCGCTAGTTACAGGTTTAAATACTTCTGTGTATAAATCACGACTAGCTCCTTTTTCTAGTCTTTTTCGGATAACTTTATTCTCGAACTCTTTAACAAGCTCGCTCGCTTTTCGCTTTTTATCTGCTAATTCTTTCCATTTTAACAAAGACATGTAATAATATAAGTTAGATTAAAATAAGATAAATTAAGATAAGTTAAGACGAGTATTATCCAGGCATTAGTATAATGCAAATTCCAAATTATGATATGAAAACAGAAAACGGTAATTTTAAACAACTATGGAACTTTATGCCGGACTGTTGTTTTAGAATGTTAATTTGCGGTAATTCAGGTTCTGGCAAGACTAACACATTAGTTCACATGTTTCTGAAACCTTTAGTTTATTATGACAAGATTTATTTGTTTGCTAAAAACTTGGAGCAGTCTAAGTATCAGGTTTTGTCACAAAAACTTGAAAATATAGCAAAAAAGAATAAAATTTCGGTTGAAGATATATTAGAATGTTCAAATGATGAATTTATCCCTGTGAATGATTTGGATTCTGATACTCAAAAGATAGTTATTTTTGATGATTATGTTTGTGAACGCAATCAAAACGATATTATTAATTATTTCATCCAGGGAAGACACAAAAATTGTTGTGTAATTTATTTATCACAATCTTATTACAAAACTCCCAAAGACATTCGTTTGAACAGTTCTCATTACATCTTCTTTGCAACTCCGGTTAATTGCGACCTGGGTATGCTTTCCAAAGAACAAGATGTCAGCAAAGAGCAGTATAGAAAAGCGACTGACAAGCAGTACGACTTTCTGTATCTGGATCGCCCTAGAAAGTTAGTTAAAAGAAACTTCACTGGTGAAATTTAATGTAATATATATTATATAATGGGGCTTTTTAATGATCTTGGCGAGGAAGTTACTACTGGCAGTGTTAATGTAGTATGTGAATTATTAGGTGTAGAAATCACACTTAATAATGATCTTAAATAACAATCTTAACATTATATAACTTACATTACGACAAGTAAATTGATATACAACTAAACTTGTATTCATCATATATAAAATAGACAGTGTACCTTTAAAATAAACCTGTAAGCAAATTAATACAAATCACTGCTTCAATGCACATCACTATAAACTGACCACACAAGTGACCAATCAGATCATTGCTTACCTGAAATGCATTTTCCCGCTTTCTGTCTTTGTGTCAGATCTTGGAAAAACACCTTAGAGTCTACATGAGTTTTCTTGAAAGTTGTATTGAAGGTATTGTTTCCCTCTTTTTCTCTTTTATTGTGTATATTGATAATTCTGAGATTTTCTGGAGTTGTCTTGGATTGAATTGGATTGTTTCAATCTAGTTATTTATTTTAACATTTTGCACAACTAATCAAATGCATGACTTCTAATTTGCAGTGAGCAGATTGTGAGAATGAACAAAGCCATGCATGTAAAAGGCCTCTAGAGCCAAACTCTAGGTAGGTTATGAAATTGTAGGCTATTGCAATGTAAATTGTAAACATATTTGTATGTATATTACTATTGTATTAAGCTCTGACATAAATATTACTCTAGGAAATATATCAGCATCTCTGTATTTAGTAAATATATGAGTGGATCAATTCGTTATTTAGCAATGTTTGACTAAATTATGTTACTGCAAAGTTGACATGTATTATTGTTAATATGTTAAATATATGTAATCCTACTTATTATTATATGTATGTATTTTCAGGACCATAAATAAATATAGTACGGAGCAACGTACAGAGTGATACTATAATAAACTATTTAAACTTATACTGGACTATTAGTATAACCTACTATACCCACATGAATAGCCCAGATATAACATTAATATTACAAATTTTTGTATTGTGCTGTCTGAGTATGTAAAACAAAAACATTTGGTTAATTATCTTCACAAGGGTAAAAACCAGGAAAATGTTTTGAGAAGTGAGCTTAACATGGATAATAATAAAATCACCAATGTCGGTAATCCAGTAAAAGCTGATGATGCAGCAACAAGCAATTTACTGTAAAAAGAGAAGCAAAGATCATACGTGATTATGGTATTGATAAAATTCCAGGTATGATAAGCAATTTGACAGGAGGTATTTATGATAAATTTAGTCAAATACAAACAAAGCTACAAGCAAACCGTGAGAAAATGCTTAAAATTCAAAACGGATTGGAAGATGAAATAAATGTTTTGAGTGACGCTTTGAAAGAGTTAGAAAAGAAAGAAGATGTATTGGAAGAGAGTGAAAACTTCAAGAAATTAAGCGAACAAATAAGAACTGGTGTTCAAAATATTAATACACGGATTGGAGAAATCAACAAACAAATGGTTGATAACAATGAACTAGAAACTGCTATTGCTGATGCTTCAAAACAAATGAGAACTGCTTTTACTACTGAAATAACTCAAATTAAAATATTAAATGAGCAGATAAACACCAACGTTGCTGATACCAACAAAGAATTTGAAGATATCAAAAAGAAAATGGTTGACGGTAAGTCGCTGGAGACTGCTCTGAGCAAGTTGGTTGACACTGATAAACTTAACACTGCTATTGATGATGTTTCAAAGCAATTAAAACTGCTCAGGATGAAAGAAGCAAAGCTTTTGATGGTGAAATAGCTTTTCTCAAGGAGCATAATCAAAAGTCTGATAGCCGGCACACAGCAGTTCTTGGTATAATTGATGAGTTGAAAGTAAAAGCAGAATATTTAAGCCGGATTCTAATTCTTGAAGCTACAATAGACGGAATTAGTATTATAAAAGATAGCGTTGGTTATGCGTCGTACCCGACACAAAAACCACTCGAAAGAACCAAACGTGATACTTTTCTTGAGGTATTTACTTTTGTAACCAATCCACTTATAAAAAGTGAAGAATATGCTACAAAATGTCCCAGTGATGGTAAACGTTCCGCTGGCATGATAATTGTAAAACCAGGGCGTTATATAGTTGAAGCAGACCTTACATATACTGTTGCACATACACACATTGGTATAGAATGGTTTAGTTTGTTTAATAAAGGTGCTGATGAGCCGCATGTTCAACCAAAAATAGAAAATGGTAAACGAATACTAAAAGAAACATCTGAAGTATATCTTCCGGAATCTCAATATTGGACCATCTCTCCGAGAATAAAACGTGGCACTACACAAGTTTTCAATTTTGAAAAATCGAGTTTCAAACTGTTTTACAAAGGTGGTTAAGTTTATCTACTAATATGTATAATGGAACAAAAAATTGTATTATCATCAGAGAAAGCGTCAATAATTAATAGCTCGAATACACCAAGTAATTTTACAACTGTATTTGACAGACCATTAATATTAGGTACGAACAAACAGTATGGTATCGGACTCGATAAGATTAATTCCATGACTTACTCGTGGTATAATATTAGCGAGGATTTTAATAACAAAGTGATAAGGTATCACAATGGAACAGATTGGAAAAGTATTATTTTTACAAATGGAAATTACAGTTATCATGGTTATGCTGATATCGATAATTACATCAAAGAAGCATTGACTGTAAACGGTGATTTAACTGATGACTCACCTGTACCGATAATAATTGAGTTTGATTTATCAAGTTTCAAATGTTTGATTACCATCCATAATAATTTCATGCTTGATTTAAGAAAAACAAACTTTCACACCTTAATCGGGTTTGACAAAGATGCGGTTATCAGAGAAACTAAATTTGGAACTGTGACACAAAACATAACAAATTCTATCGATACATTGTACATCCACTGTGATTTGCTAAGTAATTCTATTTTTGATGGATCATACGGGGATGTCATTTATGAAATAAGTACAGCTGATCTTACGAGATCATATCCTTTCAAAGACGAATCGATAAGAGTCGGGTTCTGTGAAGTAAACAAAACGAACATTAACAGTATTAATATTTACATAACCGATTTCTCTGGTAAAATTATTAATCTTAATGGTGTCCACAAATCATTCCGTTTTATTTTGAAGGAATTAATGTAACATAAGTTATATGGAACGTTTAAAATAAGTTTACTCACTAGTACGGGAACATATACTCAAGTTGATCGATTAACTGGAGCTGGCATATTTGACATTTTTTCAAAAGTCGGATCAAAGATATTTAGCGAGTCTGTGAAAACAGCAGGCAAAAAGGCATTAGAAACTGCTGGAAAACAAATCTTAGAAAGTGGTTCTAAAAAACTTGGAGATGAAGTAGGAAAAATGGCTGCTGATAAATTAGTTTCAGTTATTAAACCTAAACCAAAAGGCGAGATGATTTTAAAAGAACTTACAAAGGCTGATAGCAAAAAAGAAGTTGTAGCTGAAACTGAAGAAGATGTAAATGCAAAAATTAACAGATTACTATCCGGAAGGGGAATTCATGCAAGAATTAATCGATTAATTAATAAAAAATAAACTAATTACTAGTATATATAGATGTTTCGAAGTAATCAATATAATACTAGATACGAGCGAATACCTATTCAGTTAGATACTCCTATAGCACAACCAGGAAATGCTACCAGGCAAATGAAACGTGGTTATCAGTTTACAATAAATGATAGAAGTTCTTACTTTGATTGGTATAACGCATATTTTGAAATCAGTTTTCGAGTAAACAAACTTGCTGATGGAGCTGCTTTTGCAGACGCTGACAGAATTGCTTTAATTAACGATGCAGCTTCACTGATTAATCACATGCTAGTAAAGCAAAATGGAAAAACAGTTTACGATGGAAATAAACTTCACATATTTGTTAATATCAAAAGCTTGCTTGAAATGTCTGATGACTATGCAAAGACAACCGGAACAAACGAATACTTTTATTTAGATAATACGGCTGCTGCAGAATCTCGAGATGATCAAGCCGGTTATAATTCAGGGTTTGCGATTCGTAATGGTTTGATCATAACTAATCAAAAAGTTCACTCTATGATTCCATTAAATAAATATTCCTTCTTCGAAGGCTTAGAAACAAATATACTTCCTCCTTGTCAGATTCAAATTAGCTTGCAACTGACAGATGATAATGTGCTAATTTTCAAATCAAGTGGTGATGATGGCCGAGTAGATATTGATAAATTAGTTTTGTGGATACCTAGAATGATATTTAACTCAGATGGTCTAAGTTACGTAATGGCAAATCACATGACAACAACAAGATGGACTTACCTCCGCGAAATGATACAAGAAAGCGGAAGCAGCCAAATGACCGAGTCCGTATTTAGAATAACGGCTGGTGTTAAAAATCCGAAACACGTTTTTGTTTATCTGCAAAGGTCAGACAAGACTTCTTCTCAAACACAAAATCCTCATCTTTTGGATACTTTTAAACTAAATGCTGCTGATGCTAATTGTTATTTGCAATCATCTAAATTGGAAGTTGGAAATGGAGTTCATTATCCAGAAATCGAATACAGTTATGATAATATCGTAAGAATATTCGGAAATGTTATTAATTATTCTTACAAACAAAATGATAAAAACACTGGAACTTTACTCAATGTGAGCAATTTTAAAACTCTTTTCGGAATGATACACTTTGATTTGAGTTACATAGGTAATGAAGTCAGTGTTGATCCAAAACAACTAAGTTTTGAATATAAACTAAACAACGTTCCTACTGCTAGATATAAAATGTATGCTTTAATTTTGTACAAGGAAGATGTTGTTATTGATACCGTTGGAAATGAGCTAGTTATTATTTAATCTAACTTATAATATATATGACTTACGTAAATTATTCAGTAAATTTATCAGATGGCCAGAAAAAAAGTTTAGCAAAGGCTTATGAAAACAAGAGTAAATTAACACTCAGTTTAAAAAATAACCAACTAACTGGAAACTTTCCTTTCCTACTGACAGCTACACAGATTAACAATATTAACAAGGCTAAATCTGGCGGGCAGGGATTAGACATAAATATATCAAAATCGCAAATGAGATCTCAGTCCAAGAATGGAGGCTTTTTAGGTGCATTAGCTGGTTTGTTGACTAAAACAATATTACCAACAGTTGCAAAATTTGTTCCAAAAGTATTAGCACCACTAGCAACAGGAGCATTAAGTGGTTTAGCAAGTACTGAAATTGGCAAACTATTTGGAAACGGGATGGTAACTATTCCTAGTAATAAAAAACAAGCACTTCTTGGATCAAATAAATTAACACTTGCACAAAGAAACAAGATAATAAAGTATAAAGGTTGTTGTCCTATTAAACTGACAAGGCAACAACAACAAGATGGAGGATTTCTTGGAATGCTTGCATCATTAGGAATTCTATTGATTGGATCTCTTATTAGTGGTTTAACTGGAAAAGGTTTGCAAGTAGGTAGAAAAGGAAAAGGACTGAGAGTTGATCGTGGAAAAGGTTTACAAGTAGACTCACAAATTAGACCGTACAGAAGTATCCCATTCATAAAAAAAAGTTAATTTTAAAAAATAAACCTATCTCTAACTTAGATATAATAAAGTGGGTTAAGCGGTTAGGTATACAGAAATTCAGGGGAGTGTTTAGCAAGAACAAATTACCGACAAAACAAAATAAACAAGAATGTGGTATTATTAATCTTGATGATTATATTGGACCTGGTACACACTGGACTTGTTACTATGATAATTATTACTTCGATCCGTTTGGTCTGAGCCCACCATTTTAAAGAAGTTTTAACTTACATACCTGATATAAAATACAACACCATCCAATATCAAGATAAAACAAGTGTCCTGTGCGGATATTTCTGTTTGTACTTTGCCAGAAAGTTGCAAGAAGGAAATAGTGTGTACGGTATTCTTTACACATTATTAAAACCATACAAACCAACAGAAAATGAAAATATTATAAAATCATATTTTGTAAACGAAGTTTAATCTAATCATATTATACATGAGCTATTGTATAAAAGAAAAAAAGGTTACTGAAAATGTTGATCCTAAGTATGTTTTAGCAAAAAATGGTAGAAAAATGTTAAGAGCAACTTGTGCATCTTGCGGTATTACTAAAACAAAGTTTGTTAAAAGCACAGAAGGTGGAAATATTGATATTCATAAAGCTTTGCTCCCTTTGCTACCCAAAAAAGGGCTAACACTTCCTGGTTATAAATATTGCGGTCCGGGTAATCCGCTTGATAGTGGAGAGCCGGTAAATGAGTTAGATTTACCAAAGTTTGCAAAGATCATGATATTTGTTATGATGAAAATCCTAGTAATAAATCAATGTGTGATACAAACATGCTTACTGGTTTGAAATCTAGTAAGTCTAAAACTATTGGAGAAAAGATTGCTAAGAATTTGATAGTCAAGCCTGTAATTAGTGCAAAATATAAACTAGGACTCGGAAACTCAAAAAACGAGAAAAGGCGTTGAAATGGACTGACAAGTTAGCAGATGAACTGCATAAACGCATACGAAGAAAGTTCACTCAACGCCGTGTGATTGTTAATGAAATTGATAAAATATGGTCTGCTGACTTGGTTGACATGCAATCGTTTTCAAAGTATAATAAAGGTACTAAATACTTGCTTAATGTTATTGATGTGTTTAGTAAATATGCTTGGGTTGCACCCGTTCCAAATAAAACTGGTTTAGAAATTACCAAAGCGTTCAAACAGATAATCAGTACAGGAAGACAGTGTAAATTGTTGTGGGTTGATCAAGGTGTGGAATTTTACAACAAGACGTTTAAGCAATTTCTTGATAATAATAATATCAAAATGTATCACACTTTTAATTTCGGAAAAGCTGTAGTAATTGAACGATTTAACGATTGAGGCTAGTGATGAAAAGAATAAAGGAACGGTATATTTCAACTTGTATGGAAAGATGAGAAGTAATCAAATTAAGCCAAAGTTTAAAATAGGAGATAATGTTAGAATCAGCAAATATAAAAGAACGTTTGAGAAAGGTTATACCCCAAATTGCACTGAAGAAATATTTATTGTTGATATAATTCAAAACACAAATCCTGTGACATACAAAATAAAAGATTTAAACAACGAAAACATTGACGGAAGCTTTTATGAATTAGAAATGATAAAAGCAAAGCAAGAAATATTCAGGATTGAAAAAGTAATACGACGTGATTACAAAAAGAAACAAGCGTTGATTAAATGGAAGGGTTACAATGAGGATTTCAATAGTTGGGTTCCATTCAAGGATATTGAAAATATTAAATAAGGGTTTAAAAATATATATATATAGTATTATATAATGGAACAAGAACAATTAGAAAAGGTTTGCAGAAAACTTAACTAAAGTTAAATATAGAAGAGAATTGGTGAGAGGTAAGCAACTTCAAGTAGAATATGAAGTAGTTCGTGATGATTTTATGGACACCAATAAAAGACGACTGCTGGCCGAAATGGATAATTATGAACGTGAGCTGGTTAAAAACAGAGAAGAGCTTCTTGAAATGAAATACAAAATAGCAAAGTGCAGAAAAATAAAATACTTCAAGGTAAAAAATGATATGCAGAGCGATGATGAAGACTACTGCCCGGTACCGTCTGACTTTGCTTAACGAGTTGCAAATGTTATTGAAAAACTTCGCCGAAAGTAGATTCGCTAAAAGTAGACATAAAATAAAATTGCGCTCTCCTAAAATGAATTGCAAAATTGTATCACTTGAATTGTATGAGAGAAACGACAAACCTGATTGATTAGTAGTATAAGAAGTGGGGATACCAGCGGAGTTTCCCTCGCGGGGTGCTTGAGAAAACTAATGAAATATGTCGGGGTTGATTTAGGCGTGACTTACATTTAGATCTTAGTGTGTAAATGAGAGTTGCGCCTGAGTCCCCCCTGGCATATTTCATTAGTTTGTCTCATTCCCCGCGATGGGGAAACTGTGCTGGTACCCCCACTTCTTGTACTACTAACCATCTATTGGAAATTTATGTAAGAAACCAATTGAAAATGCACCACCGAAATTTGTAAATATCGTGCCCAGCAATCTATATAAACCTTAATTTAAAGGAAGTTATTTAATGAAAAAACTCACGAGAGTTTATGCTTAATACTTAACAAACAACCACGAAAATGTGCTGTAAAGCATTTGTTTTTATTTATATCGTACATGTCTATTAAAGTTACAAGTCCAAAGCGCTATTCACTGAGCCACGCCAGCCGTCGTAAAGGGAATGGAAAATCTTAATAATTTGAGAAACATGGAAACATATACAAGATTAATGTTTGACATGGTGAGCTCCACACACCCACACACACACACAGACACACCTCCCCGACCCAAAACTGTTTATTGCAATACAAACGTTTTGTTCATGATATATTTGTTCATGTATATGAAAGTTCTTTGAATACGAACAAAACCACTAAGGAACAATTTTCCTATTATTGAAAATAACTGACTAAAAATACATTCCTATCGACCTAAACAGACAAGTAATATTGTTTCGCTTGCACCGGGAATCGAACCTTTGATATCGTGCATTGAAATAAAAACGTTCGCTTAGGGCAGCTAGACATACCCCAAGACCACCGCGGAACGTTACATCGGCATGTCAAATGTATGTGATTATATTATATTCAGTCAGTCAACGCCAGCAACTAACTGACTGGTTGTCTTGTACGATACGCTGCTTTATGCCGATAGTGTATTGATTGTAAATACAAACGTTTTCTTGAAAACAAGCAAACGTCGCAGATGATCTAAACTAATACTGAACAAAACTATCTCAAACTTGTCGCTAGATGGGGCTCAACTATAATAGGGTGTCGTCATTTTGAAAATGACGATGATAGCAATAGCCGCAGGTAGAACCTACGCCTAAACAGCACTAATGAAAACAAACATTGCTTTAAGTGAGTCTCCTACACTCAAGTGATATCAAAACGCAACACGGGAATTTCCGCTATATATTGTATATACTGCACACTTAATTGCACATAATATTCCAAAGAAATCCCAAGATGTTTTTTAAAAAGAAAGTTGCAGTTAACTAGAGAAGGACACAACTGTGATGTTGTAGACGTTTTAATCACACTACACTTTGTAACAAGAACTTTATAAATGTTGAAGTAGCTCTTTGAAAAATTGAGCTAGTTCAGTACTGTATTTAACGTAAATAGCTTGCAAAATGTTGCATCCGAAGTTTGCTCACATGATTGAGCCAAACGCGTACTCTGTGAATAATGAAACATTGAAGGAATACTATTTGCTGTATTATTTGTTGTTTTAGTATTTTTTCCAAAAGGAAAGGTCTTAAGTAGCCATGTACCATTCGATTAAAAGCAGCATATTGTACATACAATATATAGCGGAAATTCCCGTGTTGCGTTTTCATATCACTTGAGTGTATTATACCATGCATTGCTTTAAATATGTTCCCCATTAGTCCAAACATTGCTTTAAATTAGTCCCCTATACCATACATTTCTTTAAATGTGACCCGTATTAGTTTATACCTTGTCTTTAAATGAGTTTATTATACCATACCGTGCATTAAATGAATTCCGTATTACATCAAAGAGTGTGAGAGTGGACCTTTGAAAACGGCCGAACACGATAAATATAAAATATTGCAGTCTCGGTTTGACTGAACGGTAGTGAAATATGTTTGCTACCGTTCACGCGCCTCACCCCGGAATGAGCAGAACTCAAGTATTAATAAAAATCAATAGTACAGAATTTTAACCATCCATATGCATGCATATGGCGGTGGACATGCTATATTTAATGTCATCATTCCATGTCCAGCGGCGTATGGTCCCAGTATCTAACAAAATTCTATGCCCCGAAGAGCCAAATAAACAAAGTGGAATTTAGTTGGGAGCAGCGGTTATGAAGCCTGCGCATCGCAAGTACAACCCTTGCTTTAAATTAATCCCCCACTTTACCATACATTCAATTTAATGAGTTCCTTATTATACAATACCTTACTTTTAAACAACTCCCGTATTTGTCCATCCCTGCTTCAGATAATTCCCGTTATACCATACCTTGCTTTTAATGAGTCCTCTATTGGCTCTGGTGAATATTTGATGAACTCTGTATGTCTTAGTGAACATTGCACCGAATGCAAGGGAAAATCCAGCACAAAAGAGAAAAGCCCTCACCTAAAACAGAAACAAATGTTATCGTCAGTATTCATTTTGTTAAAAGAGTATGAAAGGATAAATTTGATCGAGACTTCATGAACGGTAGTGGTAAATCATTGCTACCGTTCACGCCCTCTAGTCCTGGAATCTAGGAATGTCTGGTCTGGGTGAACATTGCCCCCTACTCAATATACATTCCAACACAACATAAACGCATCTCACATAAAACAATACAAAATGCATCTCACATAAAACAATACAAAATGCATCTCACATAAAACAATACAGAAACACAACACCCACATTTTCTATGATAATGTCGACTGAATTTATACATGTGTAAATGTATTACCACAACGTAACAAAAATGGCAAGAAAAGAACGGTCTGATTTTAAACATATGTGTTAACAAAACATACAACACACTTTAAGATTTTATTTATGAGCTCAGAGAAGTCATTCTCCTGATTTGGTCAATTAAAACAACATAATATTGCTACGAAGTTCGCGAATTCCAGTTGAGTTGAACCTTTTTATGAACAAAATATCTTTTAAAATTAGTCAAAAATAACAGCGCTCATTTTTTTTTCTAGCTAATACACTTTATAATTCAAAAAAGTGGCAAATACACTCTATAATTCTAAACAGTGGCGACAAATACACTTTATAATTCAAAACAAAACAGTGGCAAATACACTTTACAATTCAAAACAATGGCAAATACACTTTATAATTCAAAACAGTGGCAAATACACTTTATAATTCAAAACCTTCATTAATTCAGTGTTACATGTTAAAAGGTAATACAGCCTTAACATAAAAAAATATATTACACTCAATTGTTCATGAACCACTGCCTTTACAATAATATTTGTTTTAGTTATACAGAAAATACCAATTAGGCTTTGCCTGCACTCAACTTTGGTAACATAATCGATATATATTTCAATTTCTTGACAAATTATAGAACTGAATAGGATTCTGCAATCTTCAGACAGTAATTAAATGCTCATATTAGCCATGTTCTACTGTTTTAATTTGTTAATCGAAACACTTTACATGAAATCCAAAGAGCTTGCACTTCTGAATATTGCATAATGCTTAACAGATCTAAAACATAAGTCAAGAATTTCAATAAATTATAGTTCCTATCGCTTTCCTGTTTTTCCCTGGAGGTTTTCAGGTTTTGGTACGGGGAACATTCGGACTACAGTTGGCATTTTGTTTAGGCCGGTGACGGAGCAAAATACTTAGTTCATCTACTTTGTTTTACCATTGATAATTACTTTACCATTATTTGTATTATTCTATATCATAACCAGCCATGGCCATTTTTATGTCAAAGAGTATGACAGTGGACCTTTGGAAACGGCCGAACACGACATATACGAAATATTGCAGTCTCGGTTTGATTGAGACTGTTCATGAACGGTAGTGAAATATGCTAGCTACCGCTCACGCCTACACTAAAGTTATTCAAACAGTGAACATTTTATATTTACTTCACTGTTTGTGTTTGAATAAGCCATTTATATCAGCGATATATAATGGTGTATCCTGCTTGTGTATTAACAGTATATTCGTCGAGAATAAAAACATATGCAATTGAACGGTTTCGCGAAGTAAACCCAAATTTGAAAGCAAAACATTATAAACACCATACCGAATACATATATGTTAGACCACAGACATGCACATACTTATGTCTCTGATCAAATTTAGTAATGCTTAGTAAAATATTAATGCTGCCGTGTCTGTTGGAGGATAGCCGGGCGAGGATTTCTGTATTTACACTGTCCCGTATTATTGGGATAATAATAGGGAAAGAGTGAGGTTTTGTGCACCCTTTTACCTGGTTTTAACCTCCAGCTGCCTTTTTGCCATTGCCCGTTCCAAGGCGATAGCTCTATTGTCAAACCGTTTGTGATGTCACATGCGTTGCTTCTTGTTAACATTACAATTGTTGTTTGTTTTATAGGGAATATCATGTTAGTGCCTGATCCTATCTAGTTTATCAGGTGAGGTTGAGAACAAAATGAAGTCCGAGGCTGTGCCGAGGGCTTCATTTTTTTCGTGCCAAACCTGATAAACTGGATACGATCAGGCACTAACATGATATTGTATTTATCATGTTGATCTTTTAGAATCATTTAATTAACCTTTTTTTCCATTTTTTCCAAAAAAAATCCGTTCAAAACTAGCTAGACGTCATCAAATATACCATGACGTCATCAAAAGAGGTGCTGACGTCATCAAAAGAAGTGCACTGACGGGATCGGAAGGTAACTTCCGACAGAATTGTGCAGATCGACATGATAAAATGCGTGTTTTTGGTTGACTATGTTATGTGAAAGCTACAGTTCCTATTCGACTTGTATACCTACTTTCATGCATTTAAATAATTATAAAGTAAAGTCCCGCGAAATCGTAGGAATTGAAACATAACGGGTGACCTCGTAATAGTAAAAAGCAAAGTACATTAAAACGACATATAGATCTACCCTTTCTACATCATCTGCTTCTTTGACTTTCTGGCCAAAACATCCTCATTGCTAAATCCGTCTCCGAAATGTTTAATTGCGACCGTATCATTATGGTTCTATAACTAATCAACACTAATAAAACGAAATGTTAATATGATTTTTTATTATGTGCACGGCTTATGTCCGATCATGAAAACTTTGTCGGGAGACTACCTGTGATATACAGATGCCGCATACAATAATTTTCTTCTTGTCTTGATATTTGTATTCTTTAAAATATACTATATAAACGCACGCGGGTGGCATTAAAACAAAGCTGTTTCCACGTTATTATTATATATTCGTTTTAGTTCAAAAGTATCAGTGCTAATGCAAAAGAGATGTTTATTCTTCGTATCTTTCATTCAATCAAACAATTTCCGCAATAAGACAATGTCTTACTTAGTATTTTTTTCTTTTACAATTGCAACTTGAAATTTAATTCTTTAAACTCCAAAGGGATCAAGCATTGAAATATAATTATGTATTTTGTACATTTATCATTTGACCTATGTCCCACTGACTGCTTCATGGCGGTACCCCAGTTTTCAACCGTTTTATGTTTTTGATGTCGCAGACTTTGCTTCTGTGCACTTGACATTACCTTTCATGAACAGACTCGATAAAACCGTATCTCTTGTTTGTGTTTGTTGCTTCCAAGGGATCCCCTTTTCAGAATGTATTGACATTCGCGCTAGCGTTTCTTTAGTGCTGTGTTGCGGCCGTAAAATGTTGCCCCGACTACAAATCAGTAGTGTTATAAATGGTGCTTTGGGATCCTCAGACCCATTCTTTGTGGCTTTAAAGTAGAATATCGCTTAAGCCGATGATATGAAGTATGAGAGGTGTTGCACTTTACATTACCTGTCATGACCAGACTCAATAAAACCGAGTCTGCTACTTGTATATCTTGTTTGTGTTTGTTGCTTCCAAGGAATTCCCTTTTCAGTATTTATTATAATTCATGTTGATATTGTTTAATGCGTGTGTTTGGATCCCTATAGTCAGCGAATGCTACATTTCCGGGTCTATTTTCGTTGAAAGTAGAAGCATAATGAAATTTGAAAGTCAAACCGGATAAACAGGAAATACTTCAGCGCCAGCCAAACTGCATTTGAGGTAATATACAGCACTATTAATAATGCTTTCTATTTGCTTTTTGCAAACTTCCAGGACGGACTGGAGGCAATCTGGATACAGGAAACACCCATTATAATGTTCTTCAAATTCATATAGAATGTGAAAATGCATTATCTTGGCCACATGTTATCTCCGGTTGAATTATTTTATAAAAGGTTTTGGTCTGGAAAAACAGACTACTCCGCAAGCTTTGTTTTAAAAAATTATAAATACTATTATTAGATGTTTATAGTAGTTGTACAACAATGTCACATAATTCAATACCATGTACTTAGATCATAAAACAAGAAATTTCAAATATCGTCAAGTCATCTGCTCGACAAGACATTATTTTATAAAAATAGGTATAAAAACCGAACAGGAAAAATAGCATTCAAGGACGACAGTCAACACAAACACAAACAGGACAAACAACAACAACTATATTTGTATGAATAAAAGGCAATGACATCACAAACACAAAAGGGTCGCCACTATGCTTTCCTATATGATTGTGTGATGACCGGACATATTGTGGACCTTATGATGACGTCTACCTAAACCATTATAGGACGGTAGCTTATTGCTCTGGCTTTTGCCAAGTCACTGAGTACTTACGGTATGGCTTTCTAGGCTTTTTTGTTATATTATATATACATGATCATTTATGTATTTTACTTATATTGCCTATCAATGCTGTATTGTGTATTAGAGATTATAACCTGTCGGGGATTTCTTTATTCACACAGTCCCGTTTATTGGGTTGCCAATAAGGAAAGATTGAGGTTTGGTGCACCCTAGAACCTGGTTTAAACCCCCATAATTAAAAACACATAAATGATCCTGTATATATAATACAAAAAAGCCTAGAAATCCACAAAGTAAGTACTCAGTAGCAGAGCAACGAGAGAACAAACCGTTAAGGGTACGACAAGACAAGATTAAAGACAAACATCAAATGCTAGCGTCCTATAAGGATTTAAGTGGACGTCATCATATGGTCCACAATCTGTCCGGTCATCGCCCAATGAAAGCGAAAAGCGTAGTGGCGAACTGTAAATGAGTCAACCATTAAACATGCAGTGCCAAATGATAGGGCCATAACGTCTTTTGATAAACTTATTTTTAATATCGTTAAGCATTGCCGAATTATTTCGTCTGCATTTTCCCTCCAAGCATCCAACACTATGTTCTACACAAGACACTTATAATAAGCGGATTACATTCAGTCACCGCCTTAAAGAACGTGTTCAAAATCTGAGGAAATTATGATGAAAAATAAATATTTTATTTACATTTGAATCGGGTTAATTATAATTGTCGTCTAGTGAATGTACTGGTTTGGCTAGTCTTTAATATTCCAGTATATGCAGTGAGCTTAGGATGTTAGTTTTGTAGTTCAACGAGTTAACGATGTTTCCTTCTTTTAAAAAATGCTGACTGTATATTAGCATTTCTCTTTTTCAAAATAAAAATAAACAGCAGTGGTAAGGATAGTTAATGCAATTAAAGGCATCTGAACGTGTTTCCATTTGAAATTTTAATCGAAAGCTTAAACTTCATGCATTTTGTATGAAACCAATTCCCCCTTTGAGTGACGTTTTATCCGTAATGCAAGGGAAATTGAAACACAATTCACATTTGTCACCGTATTGGATTTCTTAGGAACATTCCCAGTTTGGTATCTAAAAGCAAAATAGCACATAGCAGATAGCGTTTCCATTTATTTTAGCTAATTGAAACGGTATTCAAGTATCAAACACGTGTTTTACACTTGTCACTCAAGACACGTTCAAAACACCAACCTCGTTAAATGACATTCATACGCGTACATTTTTCATAGCATAACTCGTTATGAAATTAATTTGTTTTCCAAGTGATACATCACGAATCATGTCATGTGTAAACGCACTTTAAATGATTATATACAACGAAGTGCACATTCTTGTTCACTTAAGCTCCACCGGTACTTTTTTGTTGAATGTTGTTTAACGGCTCATCAACACAGTATAGGTTATTTAGAGCCGCCCCAGAGAGAGGGGAAGGATACATAGAAATCCGGGAACTTGCCCTTCTCTTATTATCGAATAGATTCCTATGGTTCTTTAACGTGCTCGGAGGATAGACCGATACACGGGACCGCCCGGTTTACGTCCCCATCCGACGGACGAGGCTAAGGGAAAGTGTCTTGCCCAAGAACACGCCGACGGAACTCAGTGGCACCACGGAGGATTGAACCCGGGGCCTCCGGTTACAAATCCGCCGCGCTACCGACTGCGCCACGCCAGCCCTCTACTTTTTGTTGAACATGTTCATTTTTAAAATGTTTTGAAATGTTGAAAAGTGACTCCCATGCTAGTCTGTCCCGGGAAACATTTAACTGTGAAGTGATACGATGTACTAGTTAAATTTGGCCCTACTCTGAAAACTGGGTGACCAACGCGGAGGCCATTTGTGACAAAAACGAAAAATGCTGCTGCTGCTACTGAGTATGATGAATTATTAAAAAGCCGATGTTGATATCCAGGATGATAAGTTTGATGAGGTTGGCGAATTCAGGGAAAATGATTATTATTATGATGACCTTCATTGATAAATATTTTTTAGAGGGACACACGGCAATCCTGATTTTTTGAAAACGTCCCGTTAGTTTTTCTACATACCTTGCTATTGTGCAATCATTAATATTAATGATAAGAATGGTATAAATCAAATTGTTTTTTCTTTCATATAATTAACTGTTGATAAAATTGTACCAATAATATATTTAAACTTACGGCAGAATAAGAGGGATAAAATCTCAAAATTATATGCAAGCCGGGTTAATGTCAAAACGATATTGGATTTAAGAAATAAAATATTTCCAGCGGGTTTATATTGTCCCAGATAAAAACCTACTGTGCATTTCAGGGTACCTATGCGTCGAATATGAATCGAGATTTTTTTTTATTCCTTTCTATATGTTTTCATACCTGATATGATTGAATAGAATGAAAACGGACGCTCCTGAATCTGTTTTCAATCTTCGAGTAGCCATCCTCTAAGCTTCGCAAAGCCAAAAAATCATTTTAAACACCCATATTTACATGTAATTTTATTGACAGCCAAAAACCAAAATGGCGACAGCGGAACATTCCATTGTTTAGGGTAGGGTGACTTAAAAAATCTGCTGACCAGCAGTGGTGTTAATAACAAAATATAAACTCAGTATACTATTTACCTAGCCTGTAATTGCTAGATATAATGGTTTTCATTACAAAATAAAGGATAAGTATGATCGATTGCCGGAGGTGCTGAACATTGAACAACAACCTCACCCTGCGTTTTACTTGGTACATCCGAACCCTAGAAACAGACATGCGCAGACGACA
This sequence comes from Cyrtodaria siliqua, assembly GCA_037043455.1. Lineage (NCBI taxonomy): Eukaryota > Metazoa > Mollusca > Bivalvia > Adapedonta > Hiatellidae > Cyrtodaria > Cyrtodaria siliqua. The sequence continues at coordinate 23,195 of JAWPHD010005618.1, read as the reverse complement.
ATTTCTAAAAATAAGGCCGCCATTTTGTTTTAATTTTTACAATATAAACAATGGGGTCAAAATGAATTTTAGGCTTTGTGAAGCATACCGGATGGCTATGGCAAGATTGTAAACAGATCCAGGAGCGTCTATTTTCATTCTATCTAATTATATCAGGTATGAACACATATAGTAAGTAATAAAAAAAAATATCGATTCATATTTGACGCACAGGCACCCTGAAATGCACAGTAGTAGGCGGGACTTGAAGACCATCTATACCAAGGGCCGCAGGTGTGTTTCAAGTCCCAAACACCAGGTTTTGATCTCGCACAATATAAACCCGCTGGAAATATTTTATTTCTTATCTGACATGGATTGTTATGTATTTTATACACACATTTTCGAGAGATTGAACATAATACAAACACATTCTCATAACTTACATTGTACGTCCATCTCTCAGCACCAAACGAAGAAAATATACAGCTTTATCGTGTTTCTAACAAGTTCAATGTGTTGTTTGAACGTAACGTTGCCTTAAAATAACATAATCGTTGTTTTGGATGTTTTCCGACGTTGAACATCGTTTAAAACGACTTTCTAACGGTTGAAGGACGTGACGTCAGACGTTTTTATAGCTTTTTCAAAAACTGCTCAATAGCCAATCAGCATTGAGTATTTCATAAACAATGTTAGATAAATTAATCGGGACGCTAATTTCAATGCTTGACAAATATTTCAAGATTCCCGTGAGTTCCTTTAATGGATGACATAACACCCCATTATTGAATGCTTCTTTGCAATAGAAGGTGGTAACGGAAAATACGTAAACATCGCTTTGTCCGTCTGTGTGTCTAACTGCGCGTTAAACAAGCATCAATGTTTTCGACAAATCTGTCAATTCTTCAAATATATTGAACAAACTGATACGTACTGTTAATAATTTTTATACATGTGGACGTAATGGGATACTATCAGATTCATCACTCATCTGCGTTAATGGTTAAGTGTTTGTCATAAAACTGTTAGCTCTTGAACTTTCTTGACACACATTTGTATTTGTATAGCCATATATAAATGCATACATCTTAAATTGTACTGAAATGCATGGACAGTTTCGACCACATTTAAGCGTCTCAACCTAATATTCTTAAGCTTCTGAATATTCCGGCGATGAGTGTTTTATTATATTATCTTTAAGATATTGTAGCATTTGAGAAAACATGAGCATGCATATGCATATAAGCTTGTAACTATTGAAGATGAGTTTAAATACTAAAAACAATAATACATTGGTGACTTTAACGCTGACTATTGAAGCATCAATGCTTTAGATGTCTTTATCACATAACATGTGGTGTGGGGGTAACACCATTCAATATTTTCGATATCCCACTAGTGGTATAACATAACGTTAATGACGTCATGGACGTCACGTTAATGTACGTTTTATGACGTAATGTGACGTTATACGTTATGTAATAAATATAATCTCACATTGATTCTCGGCAAGAGCCTCGCATTATATCCTTTTGCCAACTCGTTTAATAAATTCAACAATGAATGAGCACTCATGTAAGATCCTCTATAACTAGTGGTATTAGTGCTACATCGAACACCACTGACATTTGTTCAGTTTTGATATTTATTAAAACGATATAAAAACACAGACAACAACAACAACAACAAACCAACAACATAGAAACTATAACAACAACAACACAAAAGCATTCAACAATTTCTGTAAATCCATAAAATGACTTAGTAATTAAATCTTCATTCAACAATCCCTCTTAATCCATGTATTGTGTTAAATGATTGGAAATCATCAATGGTTTTATCAAGTACATTGTGTCTATAGCTTGTCTATATCTTTCATTGACCTTCTTAGAACCATAGTGACTTTCTTGTGTTTGACATTTTTATGAAATGTAGTTCTCTACTAAGGACATTTAAACCAATGAAGCCGCCTAAATGTCGAATTATTGTCATTTCTGATTTTCGTGTACTGCTCCAACGCGCTGTTTTTATATTGTTGTAGTTAATAAATGTTGATGATCTCCAATAAGGGCACTCTCGATTGACTGCATTTTGTACAAAGACACGAATGCAGACCAATGAAGATCCGCCTAACAACGTCATTATTTCCTGTCGTGGTGTTTTATTTTTGTGCCTTTTTAAATAGGCGTATATAAAAAATATAGTACTTCTAGTGGAGTACTCATTCCTGGAAACGCAAATGAGTTTAAGGACACACATTGACGTCAAAAAGGTTCGTATTAAAAAGAGTGCTTGATAGTGTTATAGTTTCCCATTTAATACTCCTTTTATGGATTCGCCAATACAATACCAGCTACTCCGTGTATGCAATTAGTATATAAGCACTTACCGTACAAACAAACGGGAAGTACTTCTCTTCTAACGAGGAAACATCGTAGCCCAATACAATGATGCCAGTATACACCAGCATGCATCCGACAACAGCCACATTATTCAGTTTGGGGCTTGACAACTTAATGTATCTGAAATGTAGTCAGATTATAAGATATAACGTCTTTACATGTATAAATGTATTCCAATATTTATAATGTTCCCATGTAATATATTAACCACAATGGCTTCCAAATGAGTGATATTTGCTAACTATTTCCATTGAAACAATTTACGTGCGACATTTATATCAATATTATTTTCACAGATTAGATGTTGTAATAGTGCCTAATGGGTAAATTTTAATAGTCTAATTTCTGGATTAAGAAGAATATTTATTCCGTGAAAGGTTTGTTCATTGACAATTATACCGATGGTCAATGAAAACGCACCAGTATATTACATGGGTGTTAAACATTATTGCTAAGTAAAAGTAGATATAAAAATAATATAAGTAATTCCTAATGATAAGCGCATATTTTGAAATTGGAGGATATTAATTAACATTGAAAACAATGTTTGTCTAAAAATTCCTAAACACGGTGTATAGTGTTCAATTAAAGTCACACGGGTAGAAGACAAAATTCAAGCATATTAATTCCGGGTATGTCCAACTGTGTTACCTTTTCAAAGAAATCATCCCAAGGTCACGTTATTCACACGTCAGACCACACTCAGCTAGAGTTATAAGTGACGTTATCTTGCTGGAATAACGAATGTGACGTCGGGATGACATCCTAGGAATGGAAAAACGCAAGGACTTACCCGGTATTAAGATGTGTAACTTTTGTTTTCTACACCTGTGACTTTAATTTAACACTATACAACATGTTTGGAAAATTATGAGAAATCAGTGTTTGGAATTGTTAAATAATATCTCTCAATTTAAAAATATTAACATGTTATAGAATGAATGTTTATGGAACTGTATTTATTATCCAATCTGTGTGGCGTTAAAATAGAATATCGCTGAAGCCGGTGCTAGGAGGTGTGAGAGGTGTTTCACTTTACATTACCTCTCACGAACAGACTCAATAGAACCGAGTCTGCTACTTTTATCTCTTGTTGTGTTTGTTGCTTCCGAGATATCCCATTTTCAGCATTTTTTAACTTATTTTGAAACGACGTCATACGTGTTTAACAGGCGCTCTTTATAAAGTTTGAATCATCTTTGAGCAAAACGCTTGTTTCGTACTATGCTACATTAAAATGTTTACAACCGAAACAAATTAAATATCTTTCGATATCAGCAGTTAGTGCCAAGCGCGGTGTTTGTTATTGTTTCTAAATCAGCAGGTTAAACATAATATTTAGATAACATGCCGTACTTAAATAAAGTAACCGTACAAATATATAACAGAAGGATTCTGTAGACGTACATGCTTATATATATGTATTATAGGTGTTCTGGCTCAAAACCCAAATCACCCCAAATAATCTAAAATCACTACATAAAAATTTCTGGCTCAAAACCCAAATCACCCCAAATAATCTAAAATCACCACACAAAATTTTTCAGTAAACTGAAAATTAAGTCAATTAAACTGGTTATTTAGCATGTTCCAGGCGCTAAATAACCCAAGATTTTAAGATTGAATTGTGAAAATGTTTTAAATTTGGATGTTTAAATTTTATTACAAAATAGAGGTTAAACTATAAATACTCAATACATCTAAATTTTAAACATTCTTTATTATAATCCTTATAATACCAATATTCGTTATATTTTCTTAGTGTTGAAGCACCGCATTTACAACAAATTTGAAATTGAGCAGTAGTACCCAATCCACAATTTAAACAAGGTAGAATTTTACAAGTTTTCATTCTATTTTTATGAACTTTACAATATTTTGAATTTTTAACAGGTTTTTTGGTACAAATACCGTTTGAACTGATCTTTAGGAACTGACACGGAATCATAGCTTTATATTTATAGTAATAATTTTTTATATTAAATAAAAATATTTTTAGGTATAAAGAAAAGAGAAGAAAAAATGTCAGACACTAAAGATACTATAAATAATTTATTATCCCTGTATAATACAGGTAAAATAGATAAGGAATCACTAAATATGGCACTGAAATCATTAGGAGTTCAACAAACCAAAATTGAGGAAGAAATTGCATCACTTAGGAAAGAAGTTAAAGAAATTGCATCACTTAGGAAAGAAGTTAAAGAAATTGCATTAGTTGAGGAAGAAAATAAAGTCTTGAAAACAAGGGCAACTACCAGCCAACCTTTTGAAGATAAAAAGATAGAACCAACTAGTAAATCTTTTGAAAGTTTTAAGAAAAGAAGAAAACTTAAAAAACTTAAGAAAAGGCAGGCTAAAAAAGAATTAAGTCAAGATGATAAATACAAAAAACAAATGGCTAAAGTAATTCAAGAGCTGCAAGAAAAGCAAAAAGAAGAAAAAGAAGAAGACAAATTAAAACTAGTTGACAATCCAAAATGCGGACATTTTAGAGCATACGAAATATCTGTAAATAAATACAAAGATCCTCAAAAAGTATTTCATGATAAAAAATCCATTATTACAAAACAAATAAGCAAAGAGCTGACAAAGATGAATGGATTAAAGTTTCAATTAGGTCTTACTGTAGATTTATTCAAAGATGATGGTGCTACCAAAAAATACACCACAGCAGTATTACATAGTGAACAAAATGCAATCTTAAACTCTGAAAAAATAAATGAGTTGTACGATAAATCATCTGCAAATATACAAGAGAGTCTTGAAAGATTTACAAACACAGCATCTGGATTGGAGATTGATCATTGTGTTACGTTTTACTTAAATATTGCAAATTATGAACCATTAAAAGGTTCTTCATATATTCCTTTACCCAAAGCAGTAGCTGATAAGAAAGCAATTATAAATGTGAAAAACAATGATGATCAGTGTTTGTTTCATGCAATAAATTCAGCTTTAAATCCAGCTAAAAAGAATTCTGATAGATTATCAAAGTATCCTAGTACAGAGTTTTTAAAGAAAGAGGGTATTGATTTTCCCACTCCAATTTCTCAAATTTCCAAAGTAGAGAAACAAAACAACCTTGCTATCAACGTTTATGGATATGCTATAATAGGAAAAAATAAAAAGGTATCTGTTTTTCCATATAAAATATCAGAACAACCAAAAGATATTGAACGAATTAATTTGATCTTAATATCTGAAGACACTGAGGTTGAATCAGAGAACGAAGACGATCCAAATAATGAAGAAGGAATTATAGATGACAACTATAACCCTGATGATTATTCCAAAGAACCAAAAACATTAACAACAAAATATCACTATTGCTGGATAATTTTTTTAAATAGATTACTTTATGATCAAAACAAATATCACGGTAAAACTTATTTCTGTGATCGTTGTCTTTACGGCTTTTCAAGAGAAGATCTACTTACCAAACACAAAGAAGACTGTGATGGTATCAATAAAAACTCTTGCCGAATAGAAATGCCAAAAAAAGGTGCAAGCATCAAATTTAAAAATCATCAAAATCAAATGTCTGTGCCTTATGCAATATATGCTGATTTTGAAAGTATAGTCAAACCACAATCAACTAAATTTGGAAAGAAATCTGAAATCACAAATGTACACGAAGCTTGTGGGTTTGGATACCAGGTTGTCAGATATGATGGCAAAGCTAAAAAACCTGTTATTTACAGAGGTGAAGATGCTGTTGAAAAGTTTTTAAATCATTTGGAATGTGAGAAGAGCAACATTAATAAAATATTTGCTCACCCAAAACCATTAATCATGACACAACAAAATGAGGAAGATTATGAAAAAGCAACACACTGCTGGATATGCGAGAATGAAATAGGTAGGAAATGTGGCAAAAACTGTAAAGTAAGAGACCACTGTCATTTTACAGGAGAATACAGAGGTGCAGCACATACAAACTGTAACCTGAAACTAAAAATAAAACCAGGTAAAACAATTATCCCTGTTATATTTCACAACCTCAAAGGATATGATAGTCATCTCATCATGCAAAAAATACATAAAATGTCAGGTAATCTTACATGCATCCCAAACAATGCTGAAAAATACATATCATTTAGCATAGGACAACTTAGGTTCTTGGATAGCATGCAGTTTATGAACTCGTCTCTGGAAAAATTGATTAAAGCAACAGACAAATCTGATTTCAAAATTACCAAAAATCAGTTTGGAGAACAAACAGATTTACTTTTACGAAAAGGTGTTTATCCATACGAATATATGGACAGTATGGAAAGATTTAAGGAAACGCAATTACCGCCTATAGAAAAGTTTTACAGTAGTCTTTTAGATGAAAGTATAAGTTCCAAAGATTACGAATACGCTCAAAAAATATGGAAAGAGTTTAACTGTAAAACTCTTGGAGACTATCATGATTTATATCTTAAAACAGATGTAACTCTGTTAGCAGATGTGTTTCAAACTTTTAGAAAAACATGTATGAGTGCATACAAACTTGATGCTTTACATTACTATACAGCACCTGGATTATCTTGGGATGCTTTACTTAAACATTCAAAAATAGAATTGGAACTTTTGACAGACATTGATATGCACTTATTTATAGAAAAAGGTATGCGTTGTGGAATTAGTATGGTATCAAAACGATATGCCAAAGCAAACAATCCACATGTAGCTGATTATAACCCTAACGACGAAAACAACTTTTTAATGTATTATGATGCAACTAATCTTTATGGGCATTCAATGAGTCAGGCACTTCCATATTCTGGCTTTAAGTGGGTGGAATCAGGAAAGTTGCCAGAGCCAAAAGAAGGAAAAGGATATTTTGCAGAAGTTGATTTGAAATATCCTAAAGAACTTCATGAATTACATAATGACTATCCACTTGCACCAGAGAAATTAGTAATAAAAACAGAATGGCTGTCTGCTTATCAGACAGATCTGCTAGAAAATAATATTATGACAGAGCAACTAGTTCCTAATCTTATGGATAAAAAAAAGTATGTGATACATTATAAAACTTTAGAGTTATATTTATCTTTGGGTATGAAGCTAAAGAAAGAACACAGAGTAATAGAATTTAATGAAAAGCCATGGATGGAATCATATATAAGTCTGAATACAGAATTTAGAAAAAAAGCTAATTCAGACTTTGAAAAAGATTTTTACAAGCTTATGAATCTATCTGTGTTTGGTAAGACAATGGAAAATCTACGTAAGCGAACTGATATAAAATTAATCCGAACTGATGGATCTGAAAAAAATGAAAGAATAAGAAAAATAATAGCCAAACCAAACTTTAACAGGCGCATAAAATTCTCAGATGAATTATCAGCAGTGCATGTAAACAAAACAAAATTAACATTAAACAAACCAATATATGTTGGACAGTCAGTATTGGATTTATCAAAGCATCAGACGTATGATTGGTATTATAATACACTGAAAAAAAGATATGGAAGCGATTGTGATTTATTATACACAGATACTGACAGCTTGCTTATAGATGTTAGAACAGAAAATGCATACAAAGATATGCATGAAATGAAAGATGAATATGACCTAAGTAATTATCCTAATGAGCATCCAATGCACGATGATACAAACAAAAAAGTATTGGGTAAAATGAAAGACGAATGTGCTGGTGTTGCTATAGCTGAGTATGTTGGATTAAGACCCAAGCTATATTCTATTTTGAGAGCGGATGAGCAGGTTATTGAAAAAGTAATAAATAAAATGAAAGATGAGTGTCCTGGTGTTTCTATAGTTGAGTATATTGAATCAAGACCTGAACTATATTCTAAACCGGATGAGCTAAGATCCGGACTATCTTCTATTTTGAAAGCGGATGAGGAGATTATTAAGAAAGCAATAGGTAAAATGAAAGATGAATGTCTTGGTGTTCCTACAGTTGAGGATATTGGATTAAGATCCAAACAAGATTCTATTTTGAAAGTGAATGAGCAGATTATTAAGAAAGCAAAGGGTGTAAAAGAATATGTAATCAAAAAACAAATACATTTTGAAAACTACAAGGATGTATTGATTGACAAGAAAAAATGCACCCATGATATGAATATGATACGATCAATAAAGCATCAGATATTTGGCATAAAAGTAAACAAAGTTACACTATCACCATTTTACTCAAAAAGATACATCCGAGAAGATGGAATTACAACTGATGCACACGGTTTCTATAAAAACTTATGAATTTGAGTATCAGCCTGAACAATAAGTAATTCTTCTTTGACAAATCCTCTCTGTGGCGCTGGTGCTTTCAAATAATAAACTCTTATGCCTTGCGTCACCATATAACTTTTAATCTTGTGAATATCTACACTCCACATTGGATCAGTTGCTCTACGTCTTCCACCTTCTTGTTCCGCGGGTTGATATAAATATCTTACACTTGCATTCATACAGATAGGATCATCTTTTAATATTTTTGTTTCAACAGGAGGAGGCTTTTTTGTCTCCGCATTTATGGCTTTAACAACTTCTGGTAATCTCTTTACCCATTCTCTATTACGTTTTTGTGAATCTATTTCCTTAGCATACTGATAACCAAACAATCTTTCAGCTTGTTCTGTTAAATCTTTCCACTAAAGCTTGGTCTCTGTGTATTTCTGTTCTGCCCCGTCTGATATTTACTTTGTGTTTTGCCATCAACTGTGATACTGCACCCATGAATTCTCTGCCTGGATCCACTTGTAATAACTTTGGATATTTTAGATGTCGACTGTATATTTTTTCAAATGCTTTAGCAACTTCTTTGCTATCCTTGGAAGTCAGTGTCTCTGCTTCTTTGTATCTACTCGCAATATCAACCGCAGTCAACGCATATTTATAAGTCTTGCGGCCACGACCAAAGCCAAAAGTATCATGCGGTAAAAATAACAAATCAGCTTGATGCACTCCATTCTTAGCAGAAACATCAAACCTGGGTCTAATTATTTTCTTCGGCGCAGGTAAATAAATCTGCCACACAGCTTGTTTTTTTAAAAATTCTAATGCCTTTTTTTCACTAACACCAGCCTCTTTTGCTAATTTTTTAACTGCTGTGTAACCTCTCCAAAATCCTTTTGGGCTGTAATAAATCTTTTCCATTTTTTTCTACTAAAGATTAAACTTTATATAACTATAAAGAAAAATGGAAATCACAACTGCACGATTTGTTGAACTGCTTGAAGAGCAATATCAAAATAGCGCAAAGAAATGGACAGACTTGGAAATAAATAAAATATACAAAATTACAGATACGAAAATAGTAGATACTGAATATGGTCCATCCATGGTATTGACATTATTAGACAATGGTGAAGTATGGGCGCCTGGTCATCTCAAAGATAAATTAGAGAAGAGTGCTAAACCACCATATTATATGCGACCACTTGGATTGAAACCATGTAAAAAAAAAAAAAAAAAATAGGTATCATGCATATGACTTAGTCTTTCCAAAGGTTATTTCAAAGTAAACATATTTAGTTATTTCAAAGAAGTCCAAGGTAATTATAGTTTTAAACTATTTTTTTTTATGAAATCAATTTGTACGCCACAAATCCAGTTGCAGCCATGCCCACCACAATAAACGTAATTTCTCTATTCTGTTGATCAGGAGATGGTGTATAAAAATCACTCATATTGGGCTCTGGTTCCAAAAGCAAATGTTTGCCAGTTATGTAATAATACTGTTTCATAGCTTGGTCTACATCATCAAAAGTCTGCTCTGCATGATGCTCTGTTTGCAGTTGCTTATTAATAAAATCTAATCTCTCTGTTCTTTTTTTATTCCACTCCGCTTGTGCTGCGTTTAATTGTTCTACGGCTTTGTCATGCCTTTGTCTTTCCTCATCTGAATGACTTCCCATTTTTGAAAAGAAATAATTTGAACCACTAAACGCCAATGCGTTTGTTAATGCGCCACCGATCATCATTGCTACTGCACTTGCCATTTTTTTATATATATATTTTAAAATTATTTCATAATATCCGCAGGAATAATACCTTGCTTAATCAACATATCCTTTGTAGCCATTGCTAACATTATATCCACAGACAGCATTCCAAAATCTACCATATTAAAATCCACTTTAGGTGCTGGTCTTTTTAGTAGTTTTCTGCCAATCTCAGAATATCCAACAGTTAGAAGTGTTTCCACTCCAGCGTGATACATCATATTTACAATTTGTTTTCCGTCAATACTTGCTGCCATTTTTTTATATTATTTTTTATATTATTTTTTTAAATAAATTATTAAAAACAATCAAACGGGTCTTTTGGTGCAACACGAACAGCAGGTTGCGTAGCAGCTTGCACAGGTTGCGTAGCAGGTTGCGTAACAGATATTTTGTTATAAATATACAAACCCAACCCAGCAATGCCTAATAAAACCAGACACGGTGGAATATAATTTTTGTATACGTTTATTTTGATTTTTTCTGGTTCTTCTTCACCTATTGTTATTTTTGTTATTTCATCTTGCTTTGCAGCATTTTGATTTGTAGCATCTTGCTTTGCATCATCTTGCTTTGCAGCATCTTGAAGCAAACGCTTTGCCTTTCTTGCCGCTGCTCCTTTTTTCCAGCTTCTATTCTTTTTGGATTTTTTACTTTTTGTTGTTCAACAGGTTGTGTAACAACAGGTATAACTTCACTCTCTTGATTCTCCATTTATATTATCTATATTTTTATTTTTATTAAAATCGATATGTCTAACAGTTGTCAGTATTGCTGTAAATGGTGCTAAGCACATTCCATACCTGTAATACAACTCACAACAAGCGCTTGTCAAAGCATGATTAATAAATGGGTCTTCCTCCAAATCTTCTATCAGCTTTGGTGGATTGGTTACATTAAAATATTTTGATACTCCCATCACATACAAGTTAATACACGAATTGCCTAAAGTCTTGGTCAAACTTGCCCCAAGCCGTGCTTCATATCTGCAGTAAAGTTTGTTAATTTCATCTGGGGGCATGCTATCTATATTCGTGAGTTGTATGTCTTTACCCAAATATTGACGACTACCACCGCCAGCCACTATGGCTGATAATCTTTCTTTTTTTGTTTCTTGTTGCTTTGATTCATCTGGTTCCATCTGTTCCGATATGTTTTGTAATAGTTCTTCCGCATTCATTTTTATATTAGTAATCTTATTTTTTATCTTGAAATAAATATAAAATACAAAACAACTAGCTGCGATATTCATGCAACTAGTTATTGTTAGTATTGTTAATAGCATTGTTATTAATATTGATATTTTTTTATTAGCATTGTTAATTTGCTGCAAGCATTGCTATTAACATTACTACTTTGCTGTTAGTATTACTATTAGCAACAAAGCAATGCTGTTAAAAAAAAGAATTGCTGGTAGAAATTATTCAACCCAATAACCAGTTGGTTGGTCAGTCCTCAAAATTAACTTCGAATATTTAGTCTTTGCTAAAGCTTTTCTTATTCTGGTTCTCTCTTCCAGCGTTGGAATAACATCATTTTCTCTCAAACAATTTTCAAAACTATCTCTGTCTTTGGTGTAAAACATACACAACCATTTTGCTTGCTCTCTTAAATCTTTTAATACAGAATTATATCTCTGTGAAATAACCCACACTGATTGTTTGGCGTGGCGGCCAGAGAATGCCAACTCTGATAACATATCTTTTTTCTTTGTTAATTCTTTTGTGGCTGAGCAATCGTCAATAATGTATAATGTGGGCTGGCCAGCATATTGTTTGAAAAAGAAACGCAACAGTTCTTGTAACATTTCTTTACCGTTGGTCACGGGATTGACAATTATTATTTTTTTATCTCTCGGGTTTCTTACATCTCCTATCCAGAGTCTATTTTTATAAGCCTCGTTCCACTCTATGGTTGGACACAATATAATTATATGTTTAAAAACTCCAACATACTCTTGTTCAAGTATGTCAAGAACAAACTCTGTTTTACCACAGCCTGTCTGACCACAAATAATGGCACTGTGTGAATATTTAGGATATTTTTGTTGCAAACTAATATCCTGCTTCTTTGAATCTTCCATCTTCGAAATTGATTTGCGCATCTTGTATTATATATATATAAATATTTAAAGTTTGATCTGCATCTGCTTTTTTATTTATTAGTATCGTTATACCTTCACTGCCGTTTTCTATTCTTCTTCCACTGCCGTATAATAAATTGTCCTCACATGTTCTAAGGTCAAGCCACAAAGCATATGATTTTGTCAAATAAGTCTCAAGAGAAACATTGGTAAAGTTTAAGTACCTCGCTGCTATTTCTGTCTCTTTGTTTCTTTTTCATGTTAAAGCAAAATATTTGTTGATTTCATCCCAATGTTGATATGCCTTCATACCCTGACTATACAACTGATTTGGTACGCCTTCTATTGTCATTTCAACTTTTTCAATTTTTGGGTTGTAATAGGTTTCTGTGCTTGTTCTTTCTGGGTCTTCAAACAGCATTAAAATACCTTTCATGCTCCGTGCTGGTACATTAATGTTGATGTTCCAAAGAGTATCAGATTTGTTTGCTATTATTTTTCTATGTCGCAAGATACGATCATACATAAATGACATCTTACCACTGATTTGCTGTCTTATTTGTCTGGCTAATTCAACATCACTAACCGTATCAAATTCCAAGCAGATATTTTTTATTACATAAGATGCATCAGCATCAGTGCTTTTGATAACTTTGTTATAATCGTTAAACGTTAATTCATATTCTAACCTATCACCAAGCCCCGCTTGATAAAATGGCATATGACTTTCTAACATTTCAAAGTCCAGTGGAATACAAAATCTATTTCCATAAGCTGCTGCTATAGCTTCATCTCCAGTGTCTGAGGAAGCATCTCCCGCACCAATTCTATGTTTTAGCATGTTTGATTTACCAATACCTTGGTAAGCTGTGTTTAATCGTTCAGTAGGGCTTTTTCATAAATCTACATAACAATGATATATATCACTGTCGTCTATTGACATGACTTCATTGCTACTTATTTTTATTGTCATTTTTTTCACAATTGTTCTGCCCAGATTTTGAAATAGAGTAGCGTTGGCGTCTGTTCTGCTTTTAAGTTCTATTTCAAAGGCAAGACGAGCAGTACGTGGAACTATCACATCATTAGTACTTAGGTTGGGAAATCTCACAAGCAGTTGCTGGTTTTGGTCTATTGTTGAGGGATTATTAGTTATTACTACACTTGTGCGGATGCCCTTGGCACCATGAGGTTCTCTTAGTTTTCTATGAGGGCTGAGTTTGTTTCCGTAAGCTCACATTGTTTTTATTTTTAAATATATTTTTTAAAATTAAATAAAATAAACAATGGCGGAAGGAGGATTTGATTTTGACAATCCTATATTTGATCCAGGTGATTATGATGAATATTTTGATGATTTACCAATGGTGCCTGATGAGCCTGTTCTAAGAAGTCTTATTAATCAAAGCGACCATCTTGCTGAACTTAGGGGAGAGCTGGCAGAATCCACACTTGAAATATACAAGAAAAATCTTGTAAAATCTTTTTATAATGAAATAGAAAAACGATATAAGATGGCACCGGACAAAATGGATTATGACCAGTTTAAAGTATCAAATGATGGTAAAACATTATACTGGATTGTTGGTGAAAAAGGAATAAGAATAACTGCCAGGCAAGGCTCTTTTACATTTCTTGCTCTTGGTTCTTTGATAAATGAATATAACAGGATTATTGGCTCTGGGGGAACAAGGGCGGTAAGACAGTTTTTAAATTTACCGGAGTATGACAGTAAAACAAAAGTATCACAAAAATTTAGACAAGTATTGGAGAGCACAATAAACGATTTACCAGATAATGTGGATGCTATCCCATTACAAGATTTATCAAGTGTTGCGAATGACACAGCACAGTCAATGGAAAGTGCTCTTTATGACTGGGATGTGATTGAGCGTCCTGATGTTGAAACACAAACAAATATAGACAGGCGTGAAATGGATGGAATAGTAAAAGCGATGACAACTGTCAAGGAAGAACTTACCAATAACGTAGCAAAACTCACACAACTTGATAAAGATATAACAAGAGAAGAACAAAAGTTAGAACAAGCTAAGACTGATAATGATGAATTCCAGATAAAAAGAATTAGCGATCGCATCAAAGACCTTAAAGATGAGAGAGGTGCAAGAATGGATGTCATTAATGAAAATAGAAAAGCTTTTCGTAATCAAGTAAGCAGGATAAAAGAGACAATAAACAAAATGTTAAATGAGGATACAACTCTTGGTGAGAGGATTAAAACCTTGTTTAGGGAGCAAGGTATTACTATTGTTAGTATCCTGACTGCATTTGGTATGATTCTTGGGGTGATGATTAATTCTATTATTCCCACATCAAGTGCTGCTCCAACTCCAACCCCAAAGCCTGATCCATCAAGTGTAAAAGATTGGATAAAAAAACAACTATTTAATCTTGGTAAACTTCTTGCCAACCTGGCTGGTAAAGCTGCTGCAGCACTTCCAGGAGTTATTGGTGCAATAGTATCATGGCTTTTATCTGCAACAGGTAATGTTATTAATTGGCTTGGTAACAATCTATGGGCTTTGCTTGTGTTTGTTTCCGGGTTGTTGTATGTGGCAGCCAAAGAGTGGTTTAAATTTCGTAGATAAGTAATGCAGCAAGGCCTATTACTATGGTACCAACAATTATAGTTGTTTTGTTTTCTTTGTATTCAATCGCTATTTTTTGTATTTCTGGTGGGTTATGTTCCACAGTTTTATGTATTGATTTATCAGAATGTTCCGGTAAAAATTTCTTTGTTGTGGTGCCTTGAAAAGGTTGAATAGATTTTGGTGGCACTGGTTTTACATTTACATCATTATTCAATGCTAATGCTTGTGCATCGGTTGCTATTACAATTTCATTATTGTAGTCTTGTATTATTCCGATTCTTAATTCCATGTCACTCGGAGACATATACAATCCACTTCCGTAGACAAAATTTACTTTACTTCTTGCATATTTTAAGGTGTTTTCATATCTTGAAATTTGACTGGGCAAGTCGATTGGGCTATTTATTGCGTCCTCTACATTTGCTAGAAATTGTTTCTGTGCATCAAATGCTGTTCCAGTTCCAAGTATATCAGTTCTTGTTTGTGATTGTGAACCAAGGATTGCCCAGCAGTATGTTCTTATGCTGTCATTGATTCTTTCTACTCCGGCACTTGTAAATCCAGATGAACAATCTAGTATAAAAGTAGACCAGCTGTTGTCAGCCTCAAATCCTTGTGCAATGTAATCAATGTGATATGTTTTATCACTCTCATAGACTGTAAAACTCATCGTTTTGTTGTCGTATACAGTATTTACCAAAGGATGATAACCAATATTTGTCCAGTAATTATAAATTGTTCCTAGACCATTATTATAGCTTTGTTTCTGTCTCCAGTCTGAATATAAATCAACGTTAAACTCCTTGCATATTCTCTCGTATGCGTTTCGGTTATATGTGTTATTAAACGCATTCCAATTTGAGTTTTGCGGCATTGCCACACTCATTTCAAATAATATTCTTCTGACTTGGTAATAGACATGAAATCGAAATAACGAACCAACCAAAGTATCAGCTTTTAGATGATTGTTGAAATCAATACCACATCCAGTTGTCGCACACCAAATAGCAAAATTCAACTGATTCTGCCAAAATAACATCCAATCTGTTCCCCAGCGTTGGACTATAGCATCTGATTTAACGAAGGGAGTTTGTATTTTTCAAAGACATTGGGAAATGATGCTTTAAAGCCTTTACCGTCTGATGTAATGACTATGTTTTGATTTATTATATCTATCACTTTCTTGCTAAAAGTATTTGAATAGTGAGCACCCGGGTTATATTTGAATTCTTTAGAAATCATTTTTATTTGTATTTTATATATATATATTAAAAAAAAAATGTTTCATACAATTTCAAACATAGACAACTCTATTAATTTACAACAGTATATCGATAATAGAGATGGAACTAAGCGCATTGGATTAAAGAGTTTTACATACACTATCGGTTGGTATAATATTGATGGTGAAATCATAAAGACAAGAAACCCAGCTAAAATAAAACATTTACCAGGTGGGCTCTATAACTCTCAAGACTTGGTAGAAGATTTTAAATTGCTAAATGAAAATATTATCCTGGACAGTATTGAGCAAATTGGTACAGCCATTATACATACGCCAATAGAGACACGAATGTCAACCGGTCTTTCATATATGCTGGGATTCAAGGACAGAAAATGGTTGACAGGTACTAATATGGGAGATTACCCAATTCATTTAGGTCCTTATAAACAGCTATATGTTCATCTGGAACAAGTTAATACGAGTAGTAATTATTTCAATGGTAAGCCAAGCACTATTATAGGTGTTGTGCCTGTAGTAAATAAGCAGTTTGGAGATATAGTATATACAAGTTTTTATCCTGAATATCACTGTCTTATGAATGGTGCAATTACTGAATTGAAAATAGAAGTTAGAGATGAGTATGGCGACAAAATAAATAATCACGGTTTGCCTATGAGTTGTGTTTTAGAAATTATTTAAAAAATATATTTTTATAAAAAAAACAATGAGTATATATGGACCAACAAGACCTAAAAAAACAAAAGACTTAGAGGCTTTGATAAATGATGTTCAAAATTTATATAGGCAAGTTGTGCCTTTTGTTGACCAGTTTAATCATTTAAAAAATAGAGTTGATAATCTTAAATATGGAATTATAACAATATTTGCAGAGGCTAAGGGCCCACTTGTGTTGAATAGAATACTCTAATTTGGTAACGGCGGGGCAGAAAAAAAATGTAGGGCATGTAATGACACGCCGTGGACGGATTATGGGAATAGGTTTAGCATGTGAACGATTAGTTGGTGACGTAACTGTAATAGTTTCTGTCAATGGTGTTGAACAACCAAATTATGGCATAACGCTTCACATCATCCCACGCAATCATGATAACTTTGATAAACCTTTAGAGATTGGTGCTGGTTCTGTTGTTAACTTTGTATGCAAGGTTGCTAACGCTACCGCTGTAAATACGGTGGCATCATTATTAATTGAATTAATTTAATTTAATTTTACGAGCTGGCTTGATTTTTGTATCAACAAAAAATATATTATATACAAAATTGTATAACAGTATGATAATTAGTGTACTGGGTATTGAGAGCTTGCCCTTAAAAGATGTGTTTAATAATTTAATATTAAAAATTTAGTCTTTGGACTATTTTTTTTTTTATAAAAAATATAATGTTATAATTATATAATAAAAAAAAATGGAAGAACAAGAACCAGACATGGAATCGGAGCCAGAAGAGTATAAACATATAGCGCTAGAGGAAGTATGGGATTATGTTTACAAGTGTGTTAGGGAACGGGATATCTTTGAAGACTACAAGTGGTCAACATTATCTGTTATTATATTACTATTTATACCGCAGTGCTCGTAACAACAATTATAGGTTTGTTTGGAACTCTTACCCCATCCGCCTGGTTAATATTACCATGAGGAGTCTTGAAAGTAACAAATCACGTTGCTTGAAATCCTGTCCGGTTGCTACCGCTGTAAATACGGTGGCATCATTATTAATTGAATTAATTTAATTTTTTATTTATTAATAAAAAATGAAGCAACCAACATCACCAAGTATATATCCTGAGTTGCCAGTAGAAGACGGACAAAATTATAGATTACAAAAGATTTCAGAGATTGAACAAAAGTTAATTACAGAGCGAGATATACGTCAGTCACTTTATAAAAAATATAAACGTGGTATTAATATTACAGATGGAATTGACACTACCTTGATATTTGCAGGTGTTATTATGGCTGGGATTGGATTTGTTATTCCAGTTTTGTTACCTTTGGAAATAGCAGCAATAGTCTGCGGAGCTACAGGTGTTTGTATTAATTTTATCAGACGCAAGCTTAATGCAAAAGCTCAAAAACATCATGAAATAAAAACTTTGGCAGAGGCTAAGTTAAATAGTATAAAGCAGTTAATATCAAAAGCGTTGAGTGATGCACAAATATCTGATCAAGAGTTTAAGATGATTTTAGATGAGTTAGATAAATATTATAGTTTAAAAGAAGACACCAAACAAAAAAAGGCTAAAATAAGTGAAGCTCAAAAAAAAGAACTAGTAGAGCAGGGAAGAAAGGAAGCAATGGCAACATTAAAAAAAGTCTAAAAAGTGTGTAATAAATTGTTTTAGTAATGTGTATGAGTACGATCCACCACCTTTGTATTCAAGGTCAGAACATTGTTAATTTAAATGTAATTTTGATAACAAATCAACAAATTTGTTTTGTATTAAATAAACATTTTATAATTTTGATAACTTATAAAAAAAAAATTAAACTTGCAATCTTCACTACCCCTATTTTAAAAAAGTTTGTTAACCTCAGTTTTAATGTTTAACCTCTATTTCAATCTTAAAATCTTGGGTTATTTATCGCCTGGGACATGCTAAATAACCAGTTTAATTGACTTAATTTTCAGTAAACTGAACATTTTTGTGTGGTGATTTTAGATTATTTGGGGTGATTTGGGTTTTGAGCCAGAAATTTTTGTGTTGTGATTTTAGATTATTTGGGGTGATTTGGGTTTTGAGCCCGAACACCTATAATACATATATATTGCTTTAGTATCTATAGTTCTGAAAACGTTAAGGTGATGCATTGTGTAACTCATATGTGGAAGATAAATCAATATTACAGCCGACATAAAATATATAATGGAAAAAAATGAGAGAAGTTGTAGTATAACAACAAAGTAAACTACTATGGAAACTGGATGACATATCACTATGTATTACCATATCAAGAATAACAAATGGCTTCCTTCAGTTATTAATACTACATGTGTTTTTCGATTGATAAAATGGTATTCTTATACCCGTTCATATAAAGTTATCACGCGACCTTATTATGCTACCTGCTCATTTATTTGAGCAACGGTGTTACCTTAAGCGTCTATGGTACAGGTTGTAAGCCAGAAAGGCCGCAGCAAGAAGAAGTCCAACCAAGCTGACGGCGCTTACACAGAGGAACGCAAGTGGTAACACTTTCTTCTGTTGGGGTATTCGAACGTATTTATCTCTGGGAGCCCTTCCACCTGCAGTAAATAACCACAAAGATAGGATGTATTGCCATGACAGAACAAATTACCACAAATAGTGTTATAACACACACATTACAATTTTGATGAACGGGAAACATTTATATTAAACAGATGATTAAAATATATTTCCGTGATATTTTTTTAAGGACAACTGACAAAAATACAGTGTTATTTATACCGAAAAGAAAAAGAAACGCATAATGCGTATTTCCGATATATCATAAGTTTAATATGCTACTGCTAATCGAATGGTACAGGGCGACATTAGGCCTGTCCTTTCGGAATGAAAGTTTAAACAGCATCGAATACACCAATGGTTACCCCTTTACAGTTTTATTATCGACATCGTCTCAAGCAGGCGAGCAAACTTAAGCTTTAAACGTTGCAATCTCTTAACATTAAACACAATACTGAAATGTCTTGACTTTTTCACGCGAAACTTCAACATTTATGAATTTCGTATAACAAAGTTTACTTTGATTAAAAGGTCTGCTACATGACAGAGTTGTCCTTTCTGTAATTAGTTGTAGCCCCTTTTTGTACAAAACACGATGAGATATATTTGGAATATTACGTGGAATTGAATTGAATTAAATTGGGTTTTAAGGCGCAGGAACACATGAAAGGTTATATGGCGCCTAACAGGCATGAACATGCACATCGAGATAAAATATGGAAAATGGGCCTAGAACCTTCTCACCTTGAACTGCAGAGTTGCTGCAAATTCTATAGTAGAAACTCCATTTACGCTGGAGCAACGTTTATTGTTTTACTGCCACTGCTCTTTTGATGTGAGCGAGATGGCACCTGAAACAATGCAGGGGTCATGATGAAGACCTTTAATGAACATGAACAAAAAATGATAAAATGAACATGAATTAGGGGGATTCTACCCCTCTGCCTACCCCTCCAAAGGGATCTGAAGTGGCCCTATTCTTTGCCCCGTGACCAAACGGGGCCCCCGGGAACCACGCGGGGCTGGAATATTACGTGGAATAAGGTGTGTATAGGCACTTTTTTGATTATGCGTTTCTTTTTCCTTTCAGTATACATGATGTTGTCACTGTGTCTTCGTTACCAAGACAGGTCTGAACGTGAAAGTTTTTTGGTATAATTATTTTTCCATTTAAAAGAAACATTATGTGATTCTAAGTTTATTTTATTTTGCAATAATGCATTTCCTGAGCCATTGCAGAGTGATAAACACGTTTATAATTGACATTGAACGATTTGAGAATGCGCCACAGAATACGAACAAGTGCAGAACCACCATTTTAACGCAACATTATCGTTTTTGTCTATATAATTTAATTGATGGACGCTATATTTCAAACTGATATGGAAACCAATATTGTTGCTTAGCAATATTTTTCGACGCAATTATAGGTTGAGGATATGTTAAAAGTTGCATCTGAATTAAACTGATATCTGATCAATATTAAATGTTAAAGTTACACTTAAGTTTTAAATTGTATTTGTTCTTTTTTCATTGGAAGTAAGTCCTAAATTTTATTTGTTAAGTTCTGGTCATATAGTGAGCTAGACTCACTTAGTAAGATTATTGAAATGAATAGAATTCATGTTGCGTTGGAACTTTAGTTCATCAGTAAAGTTCTTCTATAAATTCAATATATATACCATACTTGATTAAAATAATTTGAAATGTGTTTGTGTTGTGTGTTGTCCTTTTCATTGTATAGTTGATTTGCTCTGTGTTTTTGGTACAGTGCGGAACAACGGTGCCATTGCATTTGGTTGCTGTGATTTCTATAGGACCATTTTTGGGTGCTGTGATTTCTACTGGACCATTCTTCTCATTTTTGACTGCGTTTTGTGATTGCTGCATTTCCTTTTTAACTTGTATATATAGGTTATTAGATTTGTATTGGGATATATGCACGAGTTCTTTATTAATATTGCGTGACTTTAGGAGCGCAATATTTATGCAATAAGGAACGAGTGCATACTTCCAATATAAATCTAATAACCTTTTTATTGCATACGCATTTTTAAATTAGAACAATGAAATAGGTTGTAACATTTAATTTTCACCAAAAACATTCATTTAAAACAAACATATGCGAATTTTCACAATGAAATCAACATTGTTTACATCACGTGACATACTTTCTTTGACATGAACAGAACATTACACCAATCACGAACGAGTATACATTACACACCCAATATGACTTTACTACACGTCAATATGGGCGAATATTGACGTTTCCTGTTACAGTGAAAGTAAACGGAGATTGCAAATGCGTATGCAATAACTACTCTTAATGCATATGCATTTACAAGCTCCGTTTACTTCCAATGTAACAAGAAACGTCAATATTCGCTCATATTGACGTAAAGTCGCTCATATTGACGTGTAGTAACGTCATACTGGATGTGTAATGTGTAGCGAATGGTGCAATTTTCTGTTCGTGTTAAAGAAATTATGTCGCCTGATGTAGACAATGTTAATTTTATTGTGAAAATTCCCAAGATGTAACGACAATATAGTTGTTTCAAATAAATGCTTTTGATGAAAATTAAATCTTACAACCTATTTTATTGTTCTAATTTAAAAATGCATATGCAATGAAAAGGTTATTATATTTATATTGGGATATGTGCACTCGTTCCTTCGCGCGTAAATACTGCGCTCCTAAAATCGCGCAATATTAATATGGGAAAGAACTCGTTCATATATCCTAATACAAATAAAAACCTAAAAATATTTACCTCAATGTAAACCTGAGTGTAAGATGGGTAGCACAATGGTTTCCACATAAGGCATTATTCATATGGACTCTTCCTTTATTGCGGTTTTGAATTTCTTTAAGAAAACTGTATTATGAAAAACAAATAAGATGTCAGTTTAAAAGACATCTGAGCAATCAATATGAGAATGATTGGCTTGGTGTACTATTTTTGTGTCTATGGCTATAGCCGACGACAGTAAATCAGTAAGAAAAGAATATTTAGTCGACAGTTTAAGGTCAGTGTCGGATCATAATAAACAAATATAAGACAACTATTATACAAAATGCAAAATAGCATAGCCGGCCAAAACTGTTCCAACTTGTTCCTGGAGAACGTTGAGATGAACGAAAAAGATTTCCCTCGTCCCCACGCAGGACAGAGAAGGAGATAGTATTCAGTATCAATTTATTTCAGGAATTGTGGGCAAACTGTAAATAAACCACTGAAAAGAAATTACCACCCCTCTCAAACTTGCACGATCCATAAATAAACACTTATATACTAGTCTGCCCTGTTTCTATGCTTCGACCGAAACCCAAATTTTATATTTAGATAATGATATGTCACGTTATACCACAATAAACAAAATACATCTGCTCTTATTTGTTTTAACGCTGTCCATTACGTGGTCCCGCCATAGAACGACGGGAAAGCTTGTATTAGCAGGATATTATAACGGATATTTCGACAAAAAAGGTTTTTACTGAGAAAAAAAATGTGATAACCTGTTTAAAATTACCTATTATATGTCTTAATATTAAAATATGCAAACTTTTTAAGCCGAAATTAAAGTTTTATTTCATACCCCAGTCAACCCCGTTTTCGCTTTTTGGAGAAGGGGTTGGATGGGGTATGAAAGTTAATACTCCGACCACGGAATGCAGTCTAAATTGATAA